>JAQZBX010055763.1:0-18340 GCA_029593785.1 Cabassous unicinctus | reverse complement strand
ACTACACCTGCTCCCCAAAAGTTACTTTCTTAATATTAGTTTCTACATAACAGAAAAGAAAGCAGAAAGATATAACCAACCCCTCATTCATTAAAAAAGACAATAACTTAAGACTCCAGCTAGATTGACACAACTGAAAGAATAAAGATGATAATCGACAGACATGTTAATAGTGAGCAGTTGATGAGAATGTGCTACTAAATTAACTTGAGTGCCATATGATCCAGCAATCCCACTGCTGGATATAGACCCAGAGGAATTGAAAGCAAGGACACCAACAGATAGATGCACACCAATGTTCATAGCAGCATTATTCACTATTGCCAAAAGTTGGAATCAACCAAAGTGTCCAACAACAGATGGATGGATAAGCAAATTGTGGTATATACATACAATGGAATATTACTCAGCTATAAGAAGGAATGAAGTATTGACACATGTGACAACAAGGATGAATCTTGAAGACCTTACGTTGAGTAAAGTAAGCCAATCACTAAAGGATAAATATTACATGACCTCACTGATATGATCTAAGCAAATTGAGCAGACTCACAAAGATAAAGTCTGTAAGATAGGTTTACAGGAGACAGAAAGGGAGTAGAGTGTGGTGAGCTGATGCTCAATATGGGCAAAACCTAAGATAAGGTGGAAGCAGGTGGTTTGGCAGTAGATGGGGGTGATGGTGGTACAGGGATGTGAGTGGGGTAGACTATGCTGGAATGTGAGGGTGAGTGGGGGGGTTGAGTTGAACTATCCATGGAACTGGGGGGAGGACTGGAGGAAGTAACAGGTGAATTCTGGGGATTTCTAGGTCTGTGGCTAAAACTACAATGGTGGGAATGTTCTTTTGGCAAATATGGCAGGGAAGGGTTACTGGTACAAGGTGGGGGTGGGGAGATATGTGGGATAGGGCACACCTGGGGCATGCTTCTGTGGAATATTAGTGTTCATCTTGTCATAGGGTGTTATCTCAGTGGGTGGAGACACACACAATAAACAAGAAAATATTAAACTCCCATCCTGGGGAGTACTGCTATGTTCTCAATTAGAGGGTACCGAGACTTGAGTAGTGCTTTTGCAATTACTGAAATGCTGAAACAGTTTTATAAATGGGTAAGGGGTATTTTTTGGAGGAATTGTGAGATGCTTGGTAGAAAAGTCCTACAGTGCTTTGAAGAGACTATTGATAGTAATATGGACTCTAAAGAGAAGAAAATGATGAAACTATTACTGGAAACAGGAGGAAAGGCAATCTGTGTTTTAAAGTTGCAGAGAACTTAGCAAGATTAACTCCTGGTGCTTTATGGAAGGCAGAATTTGAACATGGCATGCCTGGTCATTTAGCTGAAGAACTTTCCAAAGTAAACACAAACAATGCAACTTGGCTTCTGCTTGCAGCTTATAGCAAAATGCTAGATGAGCAAGATAAGCTGAGAACTGAACTTTGGACACAAAGAAAACATTAACTGATTCTGGAAACTCTAAGCCTCTGGAAATCAAGCTCCCAGATGATAGTGCCCCGCTTGAGGACTTAACTAAACTTGGAACTTGTAAATTAGGATTGAAGTTGCAGTTATCTCGGAAAGACTTGTGGAAAGTCTTACTGTCTGATGGCTTGAACCCCTGCTTCTTGCATGCTAAGCCAACAAGCTTTTTGAGAGAACTGTATGAACAAAACCACTGTTCACTTGGACTAAAAGGTACATGGAAAGGAGAGATTGAAGGAGAAACAGCTTTAAGAGAAAAACCATGGAAGCTGAGATCTGGAATTAAGACATTGCCTTGGGCCAAGAGAGGAACCCCACCATGTGTGCAGAGAGGGTGAGTTTGCCCCGGCAGTTGAAGAGGGTGGATGTTCCCACCTGACGTACGGGGAGAATTTTGCCACCCCAGGGTACAGAGAGGGTGAAGAACATTCCTCAAGGATTAGGGCAGTTAAGGTCAGCATCCCATAGGTCTGCGAGGGGTGGACCTGTCCCCCATGGATTAGGGAAGTCCAGTGGTCAACTCATTGCTCTGAGAGTGTTGAGCCTTTATGCCAAAAGTTAGGGAGGATGTTGTCTTCACTTCACTGTACTAGGGGGGTTAGGACTCTAACCCAAAGATTGGGTATGGTGTGGCAATCACCCCAATGCTCTTTGAGAGTGAGGTCTAGAGCTTGGTCAACACCCAGATGCTTGATGAGGGTGGAATCAAGAAAATGGCCATTGGGCAAGCCTGTGGAAAGGGTGGGTCCTCAAGAGGCCCCAAGGGGAAGAAATCATCATCTTAAGAATGACTCTCAGACTTTGAAATTGAATGGAGGATGCCCTGCAGGCTTACTGAACTGTAGAGAACCTGCAACTCATGTTTTCTTCCCAATTCTCCTTATGGCAATGAAAATGTTTATCCTTTGTCTGTCCATTTGTGTATTGGAAGCAGATAAATTGTTTTGTAAGTTTCAGAAGTTTACAGCCAGATGGGACTTTGCCTCAAGACAAACTGTATTTCTTAAAACTGATTATGATATGATTTTGCACTTAGTATTGTTACTGATTTAAGGTGTTTTTTTTAATATTATAATGTCTTTTTGGAATTCAGAGGGTGTAATGCAACAGTTTGGCTGTTATTTATGAGTTCCAAATATAGATATTGGATAATGTTTGTAAACTGGGCTGTTCTTGGGTGTGATTAAATTATGATTAGGGCTTTGATTGGGCCATGTCAGTAGGACGTTGAGTCCCCGCCCCCTTGGTGGGTGGGGACTCACAGATAAAAACTACACAGCAGAGCAGAGGAGTTGTTGTAGATTTGATGCTGGAGTTTTTGAGCTGGAGCCCCAGGAAGTAAGCACACAGAGGAGCTTGGTTGTGAGGAAAGAGAAAAGACCCCCCCCGGGAAGAGAAACAAGCTATTTGCCTGATAGTCTACTGCTGGCCTTGTGGAGATAGAAGAGGAGATGAGCCCGGAGAGAAGCAAGCCCCGGGAAGAGAGGAACCCAGGAAGCCTGAACCCTCAAACATCAGCAGCCATTTTGCTCCAACACATGGCAACAGACTTTGGTGAGGGAAGTAACTTATGCTTTATGGCCTGGTAACTGTAAGCTTCTACCCCAAATAAATACCCTTTAGAAAAGCCAACAGATTTCTGGTATTTTGCATCAGCACCCTTTTGGCTGACTAATACAGAGGGGCAAGAATCTCTCAAGAACATAAGCAGTGGCTAATAAAACAGAACAATATTTAAATCCCTTAATATTAATGCATGTAACTATGAGTCTTATTTTTCAAAAATTGAAACTTAGTAGTTACTATAGGTTCCAAGGGGAGGAGAAAGGAAGAACAGATGGAACATAGGGCATCATTTTTAAGACATTGGACTTGTTCTGCATGATCTTGCAATGATGGATATAGGCCATTATACATTTTGTCAAAACCTATAAAAGTGTACAGTGCAAAATGTAAGCCATAATGTAAACCATTGAACATGGTTAGTAGCGATGCTTCAGTATTTGTACATCAATTGTAACAAATGTACTATACTCATGTAAGATGTTATTAATAGGGAAAGTGAATGTGGCTCAACTGGTTGGGCTCCCATTTACCATATGGGAGGCCCCGGGTTCGATTCCTGGGGCCTCCTGGTGAAGGCAAGCTGGCCCGCACCATGCAGTGAGCTGACACAGCAAGATGACGCAACAAAGGGAGACAAGCAGACACAGAAAAATGCACAGCAAATGGACACAGCAGGCACAAGCAGCAAGGGGGATAAATAAATAAATAAAATAAATCTTAAAAAAAAAAGATGTTATTAATAGAGGAAAATGTGAGGGGGTAAGGGTGGGGTATATGGGAACCCCTATAGTTTCTATGTGACTTTTCTGTAACCTAAATCTGCTTGGAAAATAAAGTGAAAAAAAATAAGACACTGGGGGAAAAAACAAACAAAATTGTCACTGTGCATAAAAGTTAACAGATCTCACAGTGATGAAAGACACAAAACAAAAAAAATCTTTTTTTTTTTTTTCATTTTTTCATTATTTTTTATTTATTTTGCGGGCTTTGTTTTTGGGGAGGTTTTGGATTGCAGAGGGGTCACAATTGTAGCAGGGGAGGATCACTGGTGCAGGGTGTCAGTGTGAGGAGGGGTGCACTTGGGGCATGCCTCTATGGAATATGAATGTGTTCAAATGGTCATGGGGTGTTGTCCTGTTGGGTGGAGCCCCACACAATGAAAAAGAATATTAAATTCCCATCCTGGGGAGTCCTGCTACATTCTCTGATAGGGAGGCAAGAATCCCTAGAGTACATGGGCAGTGCCTAGCAAAGGAGGACAGACCAATGCACTAGGCCCTTGTTATTTTTTTTTTCTATCTGGTTGCATCATCATCTTTTTTGTTGTGTTGCCATGCGGGAGCCTGCACCTCTCTGCGCTGCACGGGGTCCTGTGCCTCACCACGCAGGTCTGGGACACCTTTTTTTCTTTTCTTACCAGCTGGTCCCAGTGATCGAACCCATGTCCTCCATATGGTAAACGGTAGCTCAATTACTTGAGCCACAGTTGCTTCCGGCCCTTGTTATTGAGGCTTGTACTTATGAACCTCATTCTTGTGAAATTGAAACTTAGCCTAGTATTATATATTGCTTAAGAGTTACTTCCTGAAAGCCTCCTTGTTGCTCAAATGTGGCCCCTTTCTAAGCTTAGCTCAGCATATAAACTTACTATCTTCCCTGTGCCTGGGACATGGCTCCTGGGGATGAGCCTCCCTAGCACCAAGTGCCAACTAGCAATGCATCTGGGAAAACACCTTGACCAAAAGGGGGAAATATTAAATACAAATGAGAGTTTATATGGCTAAGAGATTTCAAAGTGAGTTGGGAGGTCATTCTAGAGGTTACGCTTATGCAGGTCTCAGTAGGATCTCATTGACTGCCACAGGAAACAGTGCCTCAAGCAGGGGGGCTCCTGAGGGCTCTAGAGACATCTAGACACTATAGGCAGCCAACACCTACTCTCCGGTTCATCAGACTCACCTACAACAGCTAACAAAATGATGATAATGGACAACACCCATCCCCCAAAACAGAGTATCTATAACTGCAAGCAAGACAATTCCACCCATCTGCCCCATGGAATCTAAGCCCCCTCTCAACTGGAAGCAGAGTGGACATCATCACCCCTAAATCCTCAAAATTGAGGAATGAACAAACATAAGGGGAGACTGCAACTATAATAATATAATAATAAAGTAGACTTATTATTATTCTAGTAACAGAAGAACTTGTAACATTGCTGTAAAGGCAGTGGTCACCAGAGGTTCTGAGGGGAGGGAGAGGGAAGAATAGGTGTAACATGGGGCACTTTTTGGGACATTGGAATTGTTCTGCATGATCTTGTAATGAATACAGGCCATTATACATTTTTTTCAAAACCTGTAAAATTGTGCAGTGCAAAGTATAAACCATAATGTAAACTATAGACCATGGCTAGTAGCAATGCTTCAATATGTGTTCATTAATTGCAACAAATGTACCACACTTATGAAAGATGTTAATGGGAAAAGTGTTTGGAGGGGAAATGGGGTATATGGGAATCCTCTATATTTTTTATGTAATATTTATGTAATCTAAAGCTTTTTTAAAGATAAAAATTTAAAAATAGCTTTAATGGTTCAAATCCTGAGTTAGAATAGATGAATGTGAGAAGTGACATGGATTTCCATGCTGCTTTTATACTACATCTTGATACAAATGCCATACAATAATGTCATTAAAATCAGGGGAATATCACAGCCACTAAAATGGCTATTATTAAGAAAGAAAGGGGGGAAGAAAGGAAGAAAGGAAGAAGGAAGGAAGGCAGGAAGGCAAGAAGGCAAGAAGGAAGGAAGGAAGGGAGGGAGGGAGGGAGGGAGGAAGGAAAGGAAAGAAAGAAATAAAAGAAAATAACAATGCCACCAAAAATGTGGAGAAATGGGAACACTTGTACATCATTGTGGGATTGTAAAATGGTACAGGTGCTGTGGAAAACAGTTTAGCAGTCCTTCAGAAAGTTAAGTATAGAATTACCATATGACCTGGCAATCTCACTCCTAGGTATATACTCAAAAAAATTTAAAGCAGGGACTCGAACAGATACTTGTATACCAATGTTCATAGTAGCGTTATACCCAATAGCCAAGAGGTGAAAGCAACCCAAGTATCCGGCAAAAGATGGATAGGTAAACAAAATGTGGTATATACATACAATGGATATTATTCAGATATAAAAAGGAATGAAGGTCTGATACATACTACAACATGGATGAACCCTGAAGATACCATGTTGAGTGAAGTAAGTCAGACACAAAAGGACAGATATTATATGATCAGACTTTAATTAAATAACTAGAATATGCAAATTCATAGAAACACAAAGTAGATTTCAGGTTACCAGGGGCAGAGTGAGGAGGAATTGGGAGTCAATGCTTAATGGGTAAAGAATTTCTGTGTGGGGTGATGGAAAAGTTCTGGTAATGGATAGTGGTGATGGTAGAACAACATTGTGAACGTACTTACTGCCACCGAATTGTATACATGAAAGTGGTTAAATTGGAAATTTTATATTACATATATGTTACCACAATAATTTTTTTTTAATCAGTGGAAGATTTCAAATTGGAAAGGAAGAAGTAAAACTATCTCTTCACAGCGAACATGATCCCATACATAGAAAATACAAAGGAATCCACAGCAAAGCTACCAGAGCTAATAAACAAATAAGCAAAATCGCAGATCACAAAAGTCACTGTTTCTATAAACTAGCAGTGAACAATCCAAAGAGGAAATTAAGAAAACAATTCTATTTACAATTGCATCTGTCTTATTTTCCAAGATAAGACATTTGTCACAGGATGGGTTCCCTTAAAAACAGGAATTTATTGCCTCACAGTTTCAGAGACTAGAAGGCTTGCTTCCTCCTGGGACCAGTAGCATTCTGGTTGTCTGACAATCCTTAAGTTCCTCGGCTTGCCCATCACATGGGGATGTCCTCTCCTTTCTCTTCCAGGTTCTCACTGACTTCCAGCTTCTGGCTCCTCCCCATGGCTTTCCCCTTTATAAGGCCTCCAGTAATAGGATTAAGACCCAATTCAATTGGCCATACCTTAACTAAAATAACATCTTCAAAAGGTTCTATTTTCAATGGGTTCACACTTACAGGAATGGGATTAAGATAAGAACATGCTCCCCAACCCCTCAGTTTACATAATTCAATCCACCATAGCATCTAAAAGAATAAAATATCTAGGAATAAATTTAATCAAGGAGGTAAAAGACTTGTACACTGAAAACTGTAAAACACTGTTGAAAGAAATTAAGGAAGACCTAAACAATGGCAAAACATCCTATTTTCATGGATTGGAAGACAATATTGTTAAGATGTCAAAATTACCCAAAATCATCTATAGATTCAACACAATACCTATCAAAATGCCAGCAGCATTTTTTGCAGAAATGGAAAAGTTGATCCTCAAATTAATGTGAAATTGCCAGGGATCCCAAATAGCCAAAACAATTTGAAAAAGAAGAACAAAGTTTGAGGACTCACACTCTCAATTTCAAAACTTATTACAAAGCTAGAGTAAGCAAAACAGTATAGTACTGGCATAAGCATAGACATATATAACAATGGAATAGAATTGAAAGTCCAGATATAGATCCACACATCTATGGCCAACTGATTTTTTTATAAGGATTCCAAGTACATGGAAAGGGGTAAGAATAGTCTCTTCCAAAAATGGTGCTAGGAAAATTGGATATCCATATTCAAAAGAATGAAGTGGACCTCTACCTCACACCTGTATACAAACATAACTCAAAATGGATCAAGGACCTAAATATAAGCACTAAAACCATAACTCTCTTAGAAGAGAATTTAAGGGCAAATTTTCATGATCTTTTATTTGGCATTGTATTCTGAGATATGATACCAAATTCATGAGCAAAAAAAGAAACAATAAATAAATATGACTTCATCAATATTAAAAACTTTTATGCACCAAAGGAATTATCAGGAAAGTGAAAAAGCAACCTATGGAATGGAAGAAAATAGTGGCAAATTATATATCTGATAAGGATTTAGTCTCCAGAATACATAAAGAACACTTCCAACTCAACAACAAAAAGACAAACAACCCAGTTAAAAAATAGGCAAATGGCTTGAATGGATATTTTTCCAAAGAGGATATTCAAATGGCCAATAAGCACATGAGAAGATGTTCAATATCATTAGCCATTAGGGAAATGAAAATCAAAACCACAATTGGAACAATTTCACACCCACAAGGATATCTAATATTAAAAAAAGAAAAGAAAAGAAAAATGTCAAATATTGAAGAGGATATGGAGAATTTAGAACCCTTGTGCATTGCTGGTGGGAATGTAATATGGTATAGCCATTATGGAAAACAGTAGGGCAGTTCCTCAAAATGTTAAATATAGACTACCGTATGACCTAGTAATCCCACTCTTAGGTATATACCCAGGAAAATTGAAAACAGGGACTCAAACAAATACTTGTATACCAATGTTTACAGCAGTATTATTCCCAATAATAACCAAGAGATGGAAGCAACCCAAGTGTCCATCCACAGATAGATGGATAAACAAAATGTGAATACTACAATAGAATATTATACAGCCATTAAAAAGAATAAAGTTCTGAGACGTGCTGCAAGACTGATGAATCTTGAAAACATACTAAGTGAAATAAGCAAGGCACATAAGAACAATGGTTTCACTTATATGTAATATCTAGAAATAGTAAAATTGTAGAGAGAGAAAGTAGACTAGAGGTTAGCAGGAGAAAAGGGAAGAGGGGGAAAGGGGAGTTCTTGTTTGGTGGTATAGAGTGTTTATAAATTAATAGAAAAAAAAAACAGTAGAAGATGGCTAGCCCATTGATATTCTTGTGGTTTTACTTGAGGTACATTCAAGTTAACTGACATTTTTAACTTGAAAAACCACACCCCAACCAAAGCACCCCATGTAATTGATAGTGAACCATAGATTAAGCTATATTTGGGAATTGCCTATCTCACTGTCTTTCAAAACTCTCCTTGAGAGACTTGGTTTAGAAGCAAATGCATTATTAGTACTCAATAATAATAATGATGATAGCTCTTATAGTTTCTGAACATGAGACTCAGCAGACTACCATTTTTGGCTAAGATTAGTGGCAGGACAGCGGGTGATGATTTCTTTACTTCACAAATGTGCGGGGCTGGATCCTTTCATCTTGCTAATATGAAAGAGCAAAATTCTAGGCATGAAAAGACAGAAAATAGGGAAAGTAAGCAGGTATGATAGAAGACTTTAAACACTAAGGGGGAAAAAAAGGAAGTAAAAGCTAGCTATTATGGGAAAGCCCTGTTGGTAATCCTCATTAATTTGGGTTAATAATTGTGGAGATCAGTCTGGATGATGATATTTTAAAATCCTTATTCCATTCAGTCCACCAATAAATGACACAAACCAAAATTTATTGGATATCTATTGTGTGCAATAGGGCTGGTCACCAAGGCCCAAAGGAAAAAATACGATGCTCCTGCCCTTAGTGAGCTCAGTGCAGTTTACTGACAAACACCTGAAGTAACAGAATCAGCCCTGGTAAAGTGCTGTTTAGAAGAGGTCCTTGGCCTTATGTTGAATGAAGCAAGCCAGGCATTGAAGGAAAAATATTACATGACCACTCTGATATGAATTAGGCAAATCTAGCTGACTCAGGGAGCTAGAGACTGGAAGATAGGTTTACAGGAAATAGAAAGGGAAAAGATGGTTGTGAGTCAACATCCATATGGGCGAAATCTATTATAAGGTGGAAGTGAGTAGTTGGGCAGTGAAGGGATATGACAGGGGTGTAGGGATACTATTGGGTTGGGTAGTGCAAGCTTGACAGGGTGAGTAGGGTGGAGAGGATGGGTTGGATGGTCCATCAAACCAGGGAGAGGGTTGGGGGAGGGAGCAGGTGAACACTATGGATTGGTGGGTACGTGGGTGAAACTACAATGTTGAGAAAACCCTTTTGGCAATATAACAAGGAAGGGTTACTGGATTAGGATGTTGGATGGGGGGCATTTGGGACAGGGCACACCTGGGGCAGTCTTCGAGAGAATGTGTGAGTGATCATTTTGTCATGGTGTGCTGTGTCAGTGGGAGGAGGCCCACACAATGAGTGGGAAGGAGTTGGACTCCCATGCTGGGGAGGCCTAATATGTTCTCAAACAAAGGAGAGAGTATCTCTCGAGAGCATGGGTGGTTCCTAATAGGGGAGGACAGACTAGTGTGTTAAGCCATCAGCATTGTAGCAAATATCTATGAACTTTGTCCTTCAAGGAGTGAAGCCTGGTGGTTACCATGGGCCCCAAGGGGAGGGGGAGGGAGGAATAGAATATGTGGAAGAGGGGGTATTTAGGGGGCAATGGAAGTGTTCTTCATGATCTTCAATGATGGATACAGGCCATGTTAAATTTCATCAAAAATTTATAAAAGTGTATGGTCTAAAATGTAAACCATAATGTAAACCATTGACCATGGTTAATAGCTATGTTTCAATATTTGTATATTAGTTATAACAAATGTACAATCCACATGTAAAAAAAGGTTATTAATAGAGAGGGGGGAAACGGGGAGGATGGTGGGTATATGGGAGTCCCCTATATCCTGTATGTAACTTTATTGTGACCTAAAACTTCTTTGAAGACAAAAACAAAAAAACAAAAAAAAACAACAGTAAGACACTGGGGAAGAAATGGAAGAAAATGCCATTGTACATACAGGACAACAGATATTACAGTGATGAAAGGCTGGTAATACACTGGAAAAAGACCTTGAATAAAAGGGGGAAAAGGTAAAAAGACAAACGAGTTCATATGGCTAAAAGACTTCAAAGTGAGTTGGGAGGTCATCAGAGAGGTAATGCTTATGCATGTCTCAGCAGGATCTCATAGATGGCCAAAGTGAACACTACCCCAAAAAGTGAGGCTCCTGAGGGCTCTGGAGACACCCAGGTCCTACGGACATGGCAGATAGCACCGGAGTTTGGTGCCTTGCCAGAGGGCACTACTTTGGAGATTGTGCTACCGGGTATAACAGAGTTGGACTCAGATGTGACCTCTCTACACATGTCTCTTCTGTCCCTTTTATTTGAACCTATAGTTGGTGCTGGAGTTAGCAGGTGTACGTCCAAGAGACTTGAATCTCTGGGTTGTCCATGTGCCAGCTGGGCCTTGAGCCTCAGCAGAGTTGCAGCAACTACACTCCGGTTCATTGGACTCACCCAGGACTACTAACAAGGAAGTGAGGATGGACAACCACCACACCAAGGAACCGAGACAGTCTACAACTGCAAGCAAGAGAGTCCCATCCATCAGCCATATGGGATCGAAGTACCCTCTCAGTTAGAGGTAGAGTGGACATCACCATCCCAGAATCCTCAGGATTGGGGAATAAAATATGGACTAAAGTAGACTTACTGGTATTCTACTATAGACTTATTATGATTCTAGCAATGAAAGAAATTACATCATTGATGTGAAGACAGTGGCCACTGGAGGTGCTGAAGTCAGGGAGAGGGAAAAAGAGGTGTAATATGGGGGCATTTTCAGGACTTGGAATTGACCTGGATGACATTGCAGTGACAGATACAGGCCATTATATATCCTGCCATAGCCTACAGAATTGAGTGGGTGAGTGTGTAAACTACAATGTAAACTATAGACAATGCTTAGTGGCAGTGCTCCAAAATGTGTTCATCAATTGCAATGAATGTACCACACTAATGAAAGAAGTTATTAATGTGGGAAAAAGTGGGAGGTCTGGGGAGTGGGGCATATGGGAATCCCTTATATTTTTTTATGTAACATTTTATGTAATCTAAGTATCTTTTAAAAATAAATAAAAAATATATTTTAAAAAAAGAAGAAGTCCTTGGTACATAGATTGGTTTTAACATCTAAATTGTACTAAGACTTTTGGAACCCTTTGTTTACCATTCCCCCATTTTTAAAATGTAGGTTGCTTCCTGTTTTATAATATAATTAAAATTACAATTTTCCTAATTTTACCATTTATCTTGCTTCCATTTTAGAGTACTATAAGTAACATTGCAATGAACATCTTCATGAACATAGTTTCCATATTTTAGATTATTTCCTTAGTCCAATTCTCAGAAGTGGGATTACTGGTTCAAGTGGCTTTACCATCTAATCATTCTTGTAGTATTGCCAAATTGCTTTCTAAAAGGGTTGTGTCAATTTATAATGCCATCTGCAATGCATGGCAGTAATGAGATAAGTAATTTTATATTCTCATCACATGGCCATACTTTATAATTAATACTTTCATAGTTTTAATTTAAGCTTTAAATGATATGAGATTATGGGAAAATAGATATTCATTTTACATAATAAGGCTTTGACGATGTGATTTTCATGGAAACAACAAAATTATAATGTTAAAATTCAGTCTTTAAGAAAGTATCAAGTAATAGGTCACATGAATATGAGCATGTGCCATCTCATTTTTCCCCATAGCTCATCAAGGCACTTGAAAATAGTAGAGGACTTTACAGGCAAACCTTACCTAGGCTAAAATAAATGTACTTGAAAACATTTTTAGGAAATGACAGTCTTGTATATCATTCAATCTTCCCATGTCTTATTATAAAATGAGAAATTATTATAAAATGGGGGAAAACATTAGCCTCAAGACATGTAACAAAACAATACTAAACAGGAGAAAAAGACTTTTGATGTTACATACTTAATGCAAAATGATATCTGCTTAGAGAAATAATCATTTTGAAAGTCAGAAACTATTCATGTGAAATCTATAGCTCACTAAACATACTATACTGAGTTAAAAAGTGAATCAGTTTCTAGCAATCTTCATCCCTGATTCTGGAAGGAGATAACTAGCAATATTTTCTATTTTTAGGTTATTACTGTTTTAAGTCCACATTCAGCTTCTTAGCACTTGGAGAAGCTGCTGGCTTTTCCCAATGAAAAGTTGGATTTATACTCAAACAGAGGACAAGTCACCAATTCTGTAGAGCCAAAGATTTCAAATAAATAAAAAATAAGCGAATGGAAAAGTTAAATTCAGGATCACATATGCAAGTACATTTAGCAATGGGATATGAGCCAGACACATTTCAGTTTAGGTAGCACATGGTCTGACAAACACAAGTGTCCTTCTGTGGACAGCTGGCCAGAATATTTTAGATCACAGCTGCCCCCAAAAATCAAGTCCACATGATTGCTGCAGGTATACAGCTTATTGAGTCCATTTCCCCAATTTTAAAGTCTTTAAATCAAAATTTCTGTGTATTGAGTTGCTATTAGGAGACAGACTGCATGGATTATGGAGCCAAATTGCCTGTGTCCAAATCCCAGCTCTGCCTGCAGACTAGTTGCTTAACCATTCTGTGCTTCAATTTCTCCAACTATGCAATGGGGATAGTAATAGTATCCAACTCAAAAAGAAAGTTGTTGGGAAGAGTAAATGAGTTAATGTATGTAAAGCCTTAAAATATATCTGGCACATAGTAAGCACAGTATGTATTTGCTGCTATTAATACCATGATTGTTTTTATTACTATAATAGTAATAGAATAAGTACTATAGTATTTTTAATACTACCAGAATTTAAATAAAGCTTTATAGCCCTCATTAAAGAATCAAAAGGATAGTGACCACTTCTACAAAAGTAGTCTGCATTTCCCAGGGCACAGTAATTTAGACCTGAAAAATATAATTTTACAATAACAGTTATATAATATGCATGTACAGAAGCAGGAAATATTTAGAATCAGTCATTCCTTATTTTGAATTCTACCTATGCCACTACCTTACTGTGTGACTCTGGGCAATTTACTGACTTAATCTCTCTAAGCTTTCAGAGAAAGAATAATAATATTCACCTGGCAAGATAACCCAGGAGTCGATAAGATAATGAATGTGAGGAGACTAGCAGAGTACCACATACATAAGGATTTCAGGTGTGCTGCCAAGAACTCAACTAGTACTTGCTGCCCCACTAGGGGCTCTCTCTTTTCCTTCTCTGACTCTCTGCCACCAAGTGAGGGGTTCTCCTATTTTTAATTATAAAGCCCTGGAAATCTCTACTGCAAAACCTACATGCTAGAGATGTATTCTACTTGGGAAAAAAATGAAAAAGAAAAAGTTAGATCCAGACATAATAAAGTCAACTTCTGAAACCTAAGCAGTCAAAATTGGTCCAGTTTCTATGATGCTCTGCTGCTTCCCCAGTCTCTGCCTCTGACTCTTACAACATAAGGCACCCTTTGGGGGAAGGAAGGAGTGTGTTTGCATTGCAAGTATGAAATATGGCTTCCAGAGCTCATTGCTACTAGAATGCTTGCACTGTCTCAGTTTCAGCAGGGCCTTATTATTCTGCCTGGTGAAACCAAACCACCAAGAAGCAGGCCAGGACAATGGTCACCTGAAAACTCAGTATGTAGCAATATCATTGATAATTTCCTAAGTATTATAATGCTATCTGGAATATGTTTAAAAGTCCATATTTTTAAGAAATACACACTAAAGTATGTATGGGTTGAGTTGATTTGTTCAACCCATATGTACCTAGAATTTGTTTTGAAGTATTTTAGCAAAGAGAAGGGAAAAAAAAGAGAAGGAAGAGATACATGAAACTAATGTGGCAAAATCTTGATAATTGATTACTCTGGATCATGGTATATGGAGATTTATTGTATTAATCCCTATAACTTTGAGTGTATTTGAACATTTTCATTCATGATTTAAAATATTTAAAAATTGTAAAAATCCCTTGGGTTTCTAGAAGGAATACATATTGTCCCTTAGCCACCAAGCACATGAGGCTTGTCTGATATTCTAGGGGTCTCACTCCATTCCTGAAGGAGTCCAACGAGACCTGGTCATAGATTTCATTGAATTCTCCTTTCTTTCTAGTCTAGCAAAATATGTCTTGTAATTTCTGAACAAATATTTGTCAAACCTTGCTTGAGTTAGTGAGGCAGGAGAGAATAGGGACCTAAGGAGGAGGGGCAGAAAACCCAATAAGCCACACAAACACCACATGGTAAGAGAGGCCGAGGCAACAGCCTGCTGACTTGCCTCAGTCTGCTGACTCACATAAGCAAGTTATCAGGGGGCAACTTACAACACACACCTAACAGCTACAGGAGGGGCACCACCATCACCACCTACCTCGTGGACAGAAGCCAGAGGCCAATCACCACCAGACAGCAACCCCTAAGAGAACCAAACCTCCCCACCCCAAGTTTCCCTTGCTTTGTCTCCAATACGCCAATCAGCACAGACCCTGGAGCCCTGTAGTCCATAAAACAGGAAACTCCAGGGCAAAGAGCATGTGTCTCACCCTGTAGCACACCTATCCCCATGTCTAGGATGTGTGTGTTTTTTTCCTTTTCTCTCGTTTCTCAATAAAATCTTTTTTTTTTTTTTTAAATAAGAGATACACTCCCCTCCTCAAGATGGCTCCCTTGTCAGTTTGCTCATTGTTTTTGCTTGTTGTTTGCATCCGTCTGCTTGTTTTTTCTTTAGGAGGGACAGGGAACCAAACCCAGCACTTCCCACGTGGAAGGCAGGCGCTCAACTGCTTGGGCCACATCCACTCCTCTCAATAAACTCTTTTTTAAAAATTTATTTATTTATTTTAAAGAAACTTTAGATTACAAAAATGTTACATAAAAAATATAGGGGACACCCTTATGCCCTACTCCCTCCCTCTCCCTCCCACACTTTCCCATTATAGCAACATCCTTCATTAGGGTGGTACATTTGTTACCATTGATGAACACATATTGAAGCATTGCCACTAACCATGGATTATAGTTTACACTCTACCCCGTGCAATTTTGTAAGTTATGACAAAATATATAACAGCCAGTATTTGTCATTACAACATCATGCAGGACAATTCCAATGTCCTGAAAATACCCCCATATTACACCTATTTTTTACTCTCCCTCCCCTCAGAGCCTCTGGTGGCCACTGCATTTATATCAATGATACAAGTTCTTCCATTGCTAGAATAACAGTAAGTCTATAGTAGAATAATAGTAAGTCTACTTTAGTCTATTGCTCATTCCCCAATCCTGTGGATTTTGGGATGGTGATGCCCACTCTGCCTCTAATTGAGAGGGGGCTTAGATCCCATGGGGCAGATGGATGGAACTATCTTGCTTGCAGTTGCAGACTCTCTCTGTTCCTTGGGATGGGCATTGTCCATTATCATCATCTTTTTAGTTGTCCTGGGTGAGTCCAGTAAACTGCAGTGTAGGTGTTGCAACTCTCTTGAGATTCAGGGCCCAGCTGGCACATGGATGGACGAAGATTTAAGTCTCTTGGACATACATCTATCAACTCTAGTACTAACTATAGAGTCACATAGAAGGGGCAGAAGAGCCATGTGTAGGGAAACCAAAAATGAGTTCAACTCTGTCACACTGGGGAGCATAAATTCCAAAGTAGGGCCTACTGGCAGTGTGCCAAATTCTTGAGCTATCTGCCCTGCCTATAGTGTCTGGATGTCTCTAGAGCTTTCAAGAGCCCCACTACTTGAGGTACTATTTACTGTGGCAATGAGATTCTGCTGAGACGTGCATACGTGTAATTTCTGGAATGACCTCCTGACTCACTTTGAAATCTCTTAGCCATAAAAACTCATTTGTATTTACCATTTTCCCTTTATGGTTAAGGTCTTTTTCCAGGTATATTGCTAGCTGGTGCTTGGTAATAATCCCTCAGTGCCAGGGAGGCTCATCCCTGGGAGTCATGTCCCACACTGGTAGTACATTTATATGCTGAGTTTGGTTTAGAGAGAGATCACATTTGAGCAACAAGGAGGCCCTCAGGAGGTAACTCTTAGGCAACATATAATACTAGGCTAAGTTTCAATTTCAAAAGAAAAGGTTCCTAAGTACAATCATCAATATCATGGGCCCGGCGCAATGGTCCATCCTCCTTCATTAGGCACTACCCCTATACTTGGGGGATTCTTGCCGTCCCATTAGAGAATGTAGCAGAACTCCCCAGGATGGGAATTCAATATTCTTTCGGTTATTTTGTGGATCTCCACCCACTCTGACAATGCCCCATAAACACTTGAGCACATTTATATGCCTTGGAGGCATGCCCCAGAAAAAACCCCTCCCATGCATCCCCCCATCACCAACACCCTGCACCAATGATCCTCCCCTGCCACAGTTGTGACCCTTATGTGATCCAAAACCTCTCCAAAGATGAAGCTAAGAAAATTACCAAATAAAAATAATAAGAAAATGAAATAATAATGATAGTTTTTAAAATGACATATAAAATACAAAAAAAAAAATTAAAAATAAAATTTTTAAAAATAACAAAAATTTTTTTAGACATTATATCTTTCATCTGTTGTCTTGTATGTACAGTGACATTTTCTTCTGTATAGTCCCCCAGTGTCTTTTTTTCCCCTCATTTTATCTTTGAAGAAGCTTTAGGTTACAGAAAAGTCATGTAGAGAATATAGAGGATTCCCATACCCAAAGCCCTCTCCCTTTTCCCCTCTCCCCTATTAATAGCATTTTACATGCGGATGCTTGATCCACATCCACTCCCCTCAATAAACTCTTTATTCCCTTGCCTACCCTATGGCGTGTCCTTAAATTCACTAACATAGAAGAACCTAGAACCCAGAGTGTTCCACTAACGTTAGGAAATTGCTATCTTCTCCAACATCACCAATCGGACACCCCTATAATAGACACTTCTATATCACTGTTTCCAAAAGGGAGGCAGCAAGATAAATCTAATGAAACTTCAAAATATTATCCCAAGTGATAGAAGCCAGAAACCAAAAGACAGCATATCCTATGATTCCATTTACATGAATAGTCTAGATAAAGCAAGTCTATAGAGACAGAACATAGATTAGTGGTTCCTGGGGCTGGAGAGTGAATGGGGATTAACTATAAAGGGGCATGAAGGATCTTATTTGGGTAATGGAAATGTTCTAGAACTGGATTGTGGTGCTAGTTGAACAACTCAATAAAATTACTAAAAGTCATTGAGTTGTATATTTTTAAAGGGTGAACTCAATAACGTTTTTTTAAAGAGATAAATTCAGATGGTTCACAGATTCTTAAAAATCATTTATTAGGTGTGAAGCATTTAATATTTTAGAAGAACTATAGCATAACAAGTTGCAATTTCACTATAGTGATGTAAACTTTTCTTTGCCAAAAAAATTTTAAGCTAAAAAGATGAATTAATTGAAATAGAATTATTGGTACAAGTGGTACCCGGATATGGCAAAAA
>JAQZBX010055762.1:0-18343 GCA_029593785.1 Cabassous unicinctus | reverse complement strand
CTCATATATATATATAATTAGATAATGGTAGGAAAAAGAGCTTAGATGGCCATGATTTGTGCATTAACTTTGATATAATTGATGGTTAATTGCCAAGCTTTAAGAATGAGATGAATAGGGCTATTTTCTGGGGAGATGCTAGGTACAATTATTCCTTCTTTGAGGAGATGATCTTGGATTACTGGCCAGAGCCCCACAGGACCTTGTTTCTTGCAATATTACAGTTTTATTGCCTTGAATGGGAGGGGCAGTTCCTTTTGACATGTAGGCAAGAATTTGCTCTTAAAGTAGGTGATGAGTTTAAAGCACCACTAAGGGTAGCTCTTCAATAAGGTTTATTCCAGTTGCCACAATTCCTAAGTGACTGGGGACTGGGTGTTTGATATGCAGGAAAGGAGGTCAGGCTCTCCAGTGCAGCAGTCAAGTGCCCCACAGTAAGATGGCACCTTGAGGCTGATAACCAAGGATCAGTGACTCTGATGTGAGTCCCACTGATATCCTGCTAATTGCTCCACCTCATGGATACTTTGAGCCTTGTCCAAAAGTTTGAGCAATTCCCCCCATTGACAGGTTCAGAATCTGTAAAAACATTTCCCGCTGTTCAATCTCAAATTGAGTCCTCCTTAGGCTGGAAGATGAACTCTAGGTCTCTTTTGATTGAATGCTCAAAGAAATATTTTACCTATTGCATAACCTCAATCTTTTTGAGTAGCAATTGGGCCTCATTAATTGTCTGCCTGTGCACATCTTCTTTGGCAGATATATCCACTATGGGCAGTGTGTCTTTTTTTCTTCTTTATGTTATAAATATTTAAGTCAATAGGTGAGTGCTTCCTAGTTTTTATTGATACCAGTCAATTGTTTCGTTTTTTTGAATGAGCATGTCAACTCCAAAACAAACTTAAAGACTCACATCAATCTGCCCCTTCCTTCCTGTCCCCTTCAGCAAAATCATTGTTTTAAATATCCAATCAATTTCAGTCATTCCAATTTGGGCTTCCACATTAGGGTCATGCTTGCTGTTATTTGTGATTATGGCAAACATTTGTGCTTCCTGTAGACTGGACTCATAACTGAATTTTTCTCTCTCTAAGGAGTCCCAATCAACCTCATGGGGCTCAGGGTTTCTTTTTACTAGCATGATTCTAGTGAGATCATTAGTCAATGTTCCAAATGGTGAGAGTATAGCATCAGGTCTTTGCCATGCTGATATGCATCAGCCCTCAGAAAGGCCCATGAACATTTCATTTGAGTCTTATACTTTTTAAGCAACTTAGGAACATATTCTTGTGTCTTAGGGACTGTTAGTACAATATTCTCAGGCACCCTTTTTGTTGCACAATTGTTTCTTAGCTACTTCTCACCAGACATTTGGAGTCTCTCTTGCCTGTACAGTCAGGGAAGAAAGAGCAACAGCTTGGTGACAATAGCAAAATAATTATGGTAGACCCTTGCAGCACCATTGCTTGTGGGGAGTTATTAGGCTTCCAGTGGAGGGGTTGTCCCCTCAAGCTAGTAGTTTATTAAGACCCATACACATGGGCCACAGATTCAGTGGTTGGAGTCTCCCAAAGCTGTATCACAATTACTGTGGACAAGGCACTGTGATGTCTATCACAGTCCCTTAGTCCCACATGCTTTCAGTCTCAGCCACCTCACTCATGAATCACAGCTCCTGAAAAGGGATGCCTATCTCCTGTGCTACAGGCTTCTACTGGAGCACCATGAGAGGCCCTTCCTCATGTAGCCAATATTGCTTAGTGATGCAGTGTCAGTTTCAACCAATAATAGATTTTACCATTTATGGGAGCTCTCAAAACCACAGTGTATCCCCTCTTGTCATAAGAGGGATGGGCATTAGTAGATCCCTGGGAAAAAATAGATCCATAGGACCACCAATTTGGCATGGGAAGTCTGAGCATCACCTTGCTGAAGAAACAGGGAAGAGAACCAAGTAACATGGATATAGGTCAGGAAGCCATGGAATTTTCCCAGTCTTAGCTCTGTGAGGGATCTAATTAGTAAGCTGAGAGCAGCCAAAAGGCATTATGTTTTATTTCCCATGGTCATGACCAAAACATTGTACTCTCTGAGATATTCATTTCAAAATGGTTAAGTTGGATCTTAAATCTAGATTCAAGTGTAGGTCAGGTGCAACACAATGGATAACTGAGTTCATAATGCATGAGAAAATATAGTTTGCTACTCACAGGTGCCAGAGAGAGAGGAGTATCATGAGTTGCTGCCAAGAAATGCAATCAGCTCAGGTGGCTCATCCTCATAAGCAGAGAATTATGGAAGAGATGGTTTATACTTTTATTGGGACCTAGGGCTGGATGTTAGTAGATTTCCCATGGGAGCCAAGGTTTGATTAGTTTACAGCAAGTACATGAAAAGGTATTGGAATTTTAGGGCATTTTGGAGGTTTACATTGTCACTTGGGACAAGCTGTGGGTTTTGGATGAGGTCTGTGAGTGGTATTCATGGTGGTCTCAGATGTGGGCTTGGGCTATGGAGAAGTTCATGCCCCAGGGCTGGAAAGCTTATTATTAATTACATCCCTGGTCAGTGTTGAGTCGGGTGGTTTAACCAGTGTAAGATGAATGCTGCAGGAGCACACATGGAAAATTAAGTTATGTACCCTGGAACTCCATTTTAGGTATATATTAAAAAAATATTGGACAGAGGAATTCAAATCTAAATTTGTGCACCAATGTTAGTAGTTGCATTATTCACAATAGCTAAAAGATGGGAGCAGTCCATGTTTCTATCAACAGACAAATGGATAAAGAAAACATGGTCTAAACACAAAAGGGAATATATTTCAGTTGTAAGGAGGGATGAAGTTCTAATGAATGCTACAACATGCCTGAACCTAGATAATTATATTCAATTAAATAGGGCTAATATAAAAGGAAAAATATGATATTATTTCACTTATATGAAATGTCTAAAATGTGCAAATTCCTAGAGAGAGGAAGCAGGTTAGGGGTTACCACTTTCAGGGGCACAAGATGGGGTTAGTGCTGAATGGAGATGATGTTTCTGTTTGAGGTGATGAAAATATTTTGGAAATGTTTGTGTTATTGAGGCACAAAATTTAAAATATAATTACGATTACTCAATTGTATACATGAAAGTATTTAAAGTTGGAAATCTGTTTTGTACATATTATAATACTTAAAAATAAATGGAATGATGTATTGATACTTGCTACAGCATGTGTGGACCTTGGGAACAGTATACTAAGTTAAAGGGTCCAGACCCAAATGACCACATACTTAATGATTCCTTTAATATGAAAGTCCAGAATAGGGAAATCTATAGGGACAGAAAGTAGATTTTTAGTTGATTAGTGTTGAATGGGAGAAGGAAGAATAAGCTGGAAGGTACAGTGATTCTTTTTATTAATTTTTTACAGCAGTTTTATTGAGATATATTCACATAACATACAATCTATCTAAAGTGTACAATCAATGGATTTTAGTATAATCACAGTGCCATGCTTTTTTTTCACTTGTCCAATGAGTTTACCTAAAACCATTTTCATTTAATGTCATTATTTTAACTCTCACGGATATTTTAATCAATCATTTACCTATATATTCTTTTACCCTAAACATATCAAGTATTGTCCTATAAATAAAATACCAATCTGCAAACACACAATTTTCTGTGAAGAAGTCAAGTTCATCGGGAAGAACTCATTTACACACTTAATCCTCCAGCAAAGCCACAGGCTTCTGCAGGCAGAGCTGCTGTGATGTCCTCCCAGGGAGTCCTGTGCCTTTCTGACTTGTGCTTGGGCCTCATGCTACAGGGCATCCTGGGAAGCTGAGGACATCTCGCTCTGCCTCCATGCACCACCTCTAACTGGGAAACTGTTTTCTCCTTGGTGCATATTGTGTTTAGGGAATGAGAGTTCCTGTTGAAGATGTGAGAGCCCAGGTGGACTTCCTGGGACTCAGCCCAGGAGTAAGGATGACCTTCCAGAAATTAGCATAACCTGGGAGATAACTGGCTCCTTTTCCATTGTACTTTCTGAAATCTAGTTCCTGGTGAAAGGATGGAATATTTGGGCAGGGTCAACAGTGGGGGGAACATCCTGCACAGGACAGCCACCTGGACTCATGACAGCCTCACCAGGGAACCTCCAGTGCCAGGTGCATTTACAGGTGAGCCTCTGAGAGGTGAGGACACAAGTGTGCATCCTGCTGTACAAGTTAACACCAGAGGCCCCAGGGTAGGGTGGGGGACACAAACATCCATTCATGAGACAAACTTGTCAAACTAGGAGTGGATGGGAGGATTCTAAAAATTATAAAGGAAATGTACAAAATCCTATATGGCCCCCTGTTGGGAAGCCTACCCTGGGGCCACTGCTGATTTTGACAAGCATTTTATGGCTCTATTGAGAAGAATATGAACAATTTCTCTTTTCTTCTATGATCAAGGCAAACTAAATAAGGCATTCACTGAGGTACAACTTAATAGATCGTGATTTAATATCTTTTTATATGTTGCCAAAGTTGATTTACTAATATTCTGTCAAATGTATTTTTCTTGTAAACTGATGAGGAATATTGGATTACAATTTTGTTTTTCATAGTGACTAAGTCAATTTTATTACTTATAATTGCCTGTTCTCATAAAATTATTTGACCCACTTTCCCACATTTTATATTTTCACATAGATTTCATGTAAGATTTATGATATTTTTTTTCTAAAAGGTTTGAAAAGATTTTCCAAGTTAACCAATGAAGCCTATAACTTTTGTTTTGTGGGGATTTTCTGCATGAAGAATTCAATTATTTATTAGCTTGGGAAATACTGTCATTGCATTTGTAAGCATTGTACTGCATGACTTCTAAGGAATTTTTGGATTCCACTTAACTGTGCAGTTTGTTGGCATGTATTTTGTATAGTGTTATCTCCTCATCATTTTCCTTGTCTGTAAGATCTACTGGTTATAATCAGATTTCAATTACAATGTTGATAATTTGTATTCTTTAGATTCTCTTGATCCTTATAGAAAGTTATTTTCCAATTTGAATTGTGTCATTAAACTATTCCTTGCCTTTATTTCTAATCCAATGTTTATTTTATTCCATCTACTTATTTTTGTTCATTTTCCTCTCCTTTTCATGCCTTCTTTAGGTGGACATGCTGTTATGTCTTTGCTTTCCATCTCTTATTTATATTATAATATTTGAAATATATAAATTTTGCCCATAAACCTGCTTTAGTTACCTCTTTGAAAAATATTGTTGGTGTATTATATTATGACTTATTCTCCACATTTTTACTGTCATTTTTATCACTTTTAAATATTTTATTATAGCCATTTAAATTATTTAAATTATTGAGAGGTGTTAGCCCATTGTGATAATTTGCATTTCTTTCCTTTCCAAAGTTGTTCATTCTCTGTTCCTAACCTTATTAGGCATTTGTAAATATTCATTGTTAAAATGTGCTTTAAATTGTTACTGAACTTTTAATAGTGATAAAAATTGTCATCCTTTATTGAAGCAAATTGTACTTTATTTTGGGTATAAGCTCTTTATCATAAATGAGTTTCATAAATATTTTCTCTTTATTTGTGGCATGACTTTTCATTTAGTAAAAATTATTTTCTTAATTATTTCCATTGCAATGTTTTTTCATTTTACTGAACTCATGATATTTGGAGACTTGAGAACTAAAAAGTTGAAATCTTCTGACCCACAGACTCCAACGCAGTGTTGGGACAGGGACACCATCACCCAAAAGACTAAAGTAGACTCATTGTTATTCTATTATACACTTATTATTATTCTAGAAATGGAAGAGCTTGTGGCATTGATATAAAAGCTGTAGCCAACAGAGATTCTGAGGGGAGGGAAGGGGAAAAATAAGTGTAACATTGGGGCATTTTGGGGACATTGGAATTGTTATGCATGATATTGCAATTACAGATACAGGCCATAATACATTTCATCAAAACCTATAAAATTGTGTGTTGCAAAGTGTAAACCATAATGTAAAATATAGATCATGGTTAGTAGCAGTGCTTGAATGGGTGTTCACCAATTGTAACAAATGTACCACACTAATGAAAGATGTTGTTAATGGGGAAAATTGTGGGAGGGGGAGGGGTGGATTATATGGGAATCCCCTATATTTTTGATATAACATTTATGTAATCTAAAGCTCCTTTAAAAATAAAAATAAATAAATGCTATTGCATATATATATACATATATATATACATATATATATATGTATATATATATATATATATCCAGGTTGCAGCACACTGCATTCAAAGCTGTATTCCTGAAAAGATAAGATAAAAGGAGGCTTTTAAAATGACAGGATCTAAAATAGTCACTGTCCAGGTAGGGACAATGTGCCTGAGGAGGGAATGACCTGCCCAAGTCATACAGGTGTGACATGTCAGGGACAGAACAAGAGGGTGCCCCATGTGCAGCTGTGAAAAAGACTGCTGAGGGTTCACATAGGTTCCTAAATTCTGGATCCTTTGGTGATAACATTAATCACAGTGTTAATAACAGTAAATAGCTCTAGTATGAAACTTTAAAATAAAATTTCTGCTGTGATCCCCAAGTCTTAGCAGACTGAATCTCATAGGGGTGAGGTCACATCCTCATGGTCACAGGGATGGAGGGGATGGAGCTGTGCTCTTCTCCCTGCCACCACTGACTCTTAGGATCTCAGCCTCAATCCCAGGATTCAGTGATATAGGCCTTAGGAGGACAGCTCTCAAATGCTTTTCAAAGGCTTGATTCTTGGGCAAGGAGTTGCCCTGTAGCCATTGTGAGTTTGCCCTTCTGCTATAAACCATTCCCTGTGCTGCTATATTGGCAAGGCTTTGCATATTATTTCTGCTGATGTAGTGGAAACCATTTTCACTGAGTTCACAATTTTCTGGCACTGACAAAGAAAACAAAAATTAGATTTTTCTGGGACCCATGAATGGATCCATGATTGGATTCCTAAGGCTGTTGTAAAAAGAAAAAAAAAAGGATGGCTTAACAACATAGACACATATTTTCTTGCAGTTCTGGAGGCTGTAAACCTAAAGGATGTAGGGGAGAATCCTTCCTAGGATCCTCTTCCTAAACACTTGTGCTTTGCCTCAAATCATTCAACTTCAGTTACTAACTCATTCATCAAATGGCAACCTGCTAGAGTCTGTCTGGGTCCAATGCTTCCCTTTATAAGGACAGCAGTCTTATTGAATTAGGGCTAAATTTAATCCAGTTTAGATGCATCTTAACAAGCAGCATCTTCACAGACCTATTTCCAAATAAGATCATATTCACAGGAGAGGTAAGGGCTTCAACATGTCTTTTCAGGAGTCATAGTTCCACCCACAAATCTAATCCAACATATTTGTGAGCTGAAGACCTTCCACGGGCTGGCTGTTTGTAGCTCAGTGGAGGGTTTATGTTCCTTAAAGTTCCTCCTAGAGGAGAAAGTCTTGAGGCACAAAGTGTCCCTGTAGACTCAGCATTGCACAGGGAATAAATATGTTTAGGAATCTGCTAAGAATGACACAAATAAACTGCAAAAAGGATTGGTATGAACATTTCAACTCTACAGTAATTGTTGAGTGTACATTGTATGAAAGCATTTTCAGATACAAGAAAGTTTCACAGAAGTTAAGTGAGTCAATGTCATTCTGAATTATGGCACATATTGAATGGACCCAATTTGCATGAATTAAATGTGTTTAATACATTTAGTTGTGACCTGAACACTTTAGAATATAAAATAAAATCAGATAAAAGAGGAGATAAATGGACCTTAATGATTATTGGGAAGATTAGAGGGTCTCATATTTGTGTTATGTGTTTGATAAATATGTATAACCATGACAGTAGAGGAACATTGACTATATTCATGAAGTCATCCTTGTACTTTCTCTGCATCCAGCTCACTTACCAGCTCCACTGGCAAGTTTCATGGAAGAAGAAAACCCTGTCCTTGGAAAAGTGGTGTCCCAGGCAGGGCAATATTTCCTCCTAGGACTTAGCAAGCATCCTTCTCCCAAAAGAGCCTCAGAGCACCAAGGGTCCAGGGAACTCTCCTGGCCCCTTGGACCTATACATACACAGGTCCTTCCCACATGCAAATCACCAATTAGTCCAACAGATTAAATGACAGCTCACATAGACTTATATTCAGGATTTCTCTCAACCAGAAAAATATTGTCCCAAAGTCCTGGCCCTTATCCACAGGGGCCTTAAACCCTCTGGTCCTTCTTCTTTCTGGTGGTAGCTCCCAGATGTAAGTGTCTCAGGATTCAGATATGAAGGTAATGGGGATGATGTATCTGAGCACAGGACTCACTGTGGTTCTCCTTGTCCTCAGGTGTCCTGTCCCAGGTGCAGCTGCAGGAGTCAGGCCCAGGACTGGTGAAGCCCTTCCAGATCCTGTCTCTCACCTGCACTGCCTATGGCATCTCCATCACAACCAGTGATTACTGCTGCTATTGGATCCATCAGCCTCTGAGGAAGGGGCTGAATGACTATGTGACAGTGAGGCATACACTATGCCCCTTCCTTCAGGAGCTGAATCTCCACTTACAGAGCTATGTCCAAGAACCATTTCTCTCTGCAGATAGGGCTCAATGATAGCTGAGGCCATGGCCATGAACTACTGTGCAGGAATCACAGTGAGGAGAAGACATGTGAGCCCAGATACAAACCTCCCCATGAAGGATGGGGCTGTGCAAGGGAACACTTGAAATATACTCTGAGTAGGGACAAATGCCAGTCTCAGGGGCAAGGAAGATTTTTTGGGAAATATGGGATTACTGTATTTATACAGGGTTTCCTCTTCTTGCTTAAATGTATTTATCCCCTCAGGATTCTCCACTGTATCTATCTAAGTAATGGCATGACATTTCCATGTTTTGTACACAGAAAATGTATCTGCAACACTATTATTAATTATATTGTAATGTATTCAAGCATATATGAATTAGTGTTTATTTTGTTCTACTGTGTTTAACTGGAAGTATGAACAAACTTTGACTCAACTAACACTCTGACACTGTGCAGTTAATTTTGTGGATTTAATTTTCCTTCCTGGCTGTGCCCAGACAAAATATAATAATAATAATAATAACAACAATATAAGTTGAATATGCATAATTGTTTATGATCAGCAAATTTGGAGTCCAGCTGTGAATCATGGTTCTAGCCTGCCTTGAATAGGAATCCCCACAGCCATTGTTTCAATACCACCCTTTATTTTATGGTAGAATAATTTCAACTGAATTGAAAATTAAAGCCCCCACTTTCTTTTCCCAACATGTGAACATGTGCATCCCTCCTCTACCAAGCTATTCAGAGATTTGGGTTCTCAGGTTTAGCTCCCTACCATCATGTTGAGCCTCATGACCTCAGGGGAAAGAAGCAGAAAAGGGGACAATCTGTCATGATCCTAGGTGCATCACCCAGGTGCCTCATCTTGTTCTCTCCATCAATAATGAGGCTCCTGCACTTATTAAGTATGTACATGATCCAAATTCACTTCAGGCTAATCCTGATGGGGACAGCTAACCTGATGGACTGGGAAAAGCCCCCCAATTCTCATTGGGAGCAGATGACTTATGGGTTTGTCAGAAACTTGTCTGTTGTCAGGAATCCTGGGAGTTCTTTGTGAGTTATCACCTATGTGGAAAGGGCTGCATTTTCCAGAGAAAAATGAGAAGAGGAAATGTGGGTCATGGTGGGTCTGAAGTCTTGTTTCTGTGCTGTCAGGTGGCCATCTTCCTTAGGAGGGGCTGGGCTCACTTGCCTCACTTGTTCCCTGGAGCTGGACTTGGACTGAAATCTGTAGTTCCTCAGTCAACCACAGGGCCAGTGGCTATAAGCTGGACACACACTTGGGAGAGCACAGCCCTGCATGATGACACTTGGTTAGGACCTGAGTGAGGCAGCAATAAAGGTTGGTATTGAAACTATGGCTGTGGGGATTCCTCTTCAAGGCATGCTAGAACCATGCTTCACAGCTGGGAACCAGCAGTCCAAATTTGCAGGTCATAAGCCATGCTAAGTGCTTGATCATGTTCCTCCATGTTCCCAGAAAGGAAGACCTTCACATCCTCTCTATCTGTGGCACCCTATCATGGACCATTCAAGAGTCAAGCTTCCAGGGTGGGGAATGTGTGCTGACCACTGTCACTGAGCAATTCACTCACAGTTTTTCTGCCACAGCTTCTCAGTCTCTCTGCCTTGCTTTTTGCTGGATGTTCTACAATGCTGCCCTGATCTCCGGAGACACAGAATATTTTTTCAGGCAGTTCTCCCTGTCTACTAGCTGGAGGAGGAATGTGAACTGTAGCTCTCTACTCCATCATTTTCCCCAGAAGACACCTCCCATAATTGATTTTGATAAGACATTGGACTTAGAATTGTTACCATAACAGCTTAAGGCTTTGAGGACATTGGGGTGGATTAAATGTATTTTGCATGTTGGAAGAACCTGATATTTTGCAGCCTGGAGGGAAGACTTAGAATGAAACACGTATTCCTAAGAAGACATATTCAATCCTTAACCAGTGTTTCTGTGGTTGTGCATATTTTCATAAATACAATCTTTGAAGATGTTATTAGTAGTTAAGGTGTGGACTCATTGTGAATAGGATATATGTGTATCTCATGTCAATGAAGCCAATTTGAATGATCGTGGCATTTAATCCATATTACTGGAATCCTTATAAGCAAAGTAAATTAGGACACAATAACCCAGGATAAGTCACAAGTCAGTGGAAGCCAGGAATCAGAAGAAGCCAGAAAATGAGTTAGATTGCCATGTGACAGGGACAGAGGTGGAAGCCAGGGAATCCTAAGAATACTGGCAGGGCTGCATCAGAATGCTATAGACTCTGGGAGAAAGCATGGCCTGTAGAGGCCTCTATTTTGAACTTCTAACTTCCACAACTATGAGAAAATAAATTCTGATAGCTTAAACCAGGCAGTTCTGTTGTATTTTCATAATAGCTCTAGAAAATGAAGACATAGACCAATACAATAAGATAAAATATTAGGCCACCCTAACAATGTGAATGCCCTTGATTACTTTAGAATGTAGTATTTTCCTCATATTACTTTACCACATATTCTTCTTTGTGAAGTAGGAGTATGTTACTTCTTGCACTTTTGGATATCATCATTTTATTTCTGATTTCCAGAAAATAATTCTAGTAAATGTGATGTCATATTTTTTTTTAGCTACCTCTGTCTGTGCTGTTGTCACTTTTTGTCTTTCTTAATTACTATTGGTAGTGATTAATTAAATACAAGATTTATTGATATAAAAATGTTTTACCAATGTTATATTTTTAAAAATGTTTTTTTATACTTCATACATATCTGCTATTATCTATATTATTTCCTTATTCTCAAGATTTTTTAGTTCAAGAAGTTATATTTTTCTATCTTCTTAATTTGCTATATTATACAATTGGTTCTAAATCATGTTTGTTTTTTAATTAAACATTGAATACTACATATTTCCTCTTGTAAAATTGCCTTACATTCTTTCCATAAATTTTGTTGTTTTTTTGGTAAATTTTAATATCAATCTTAAAACAGTTTTATATTCACAGAAGAATTTCAAAGTTAGTGCATAATATTCTTGAATACCCCTTGACCTGAATCACCTATTATCATTGTACGTTCCTATAACTTATCTGACAGAACTAAGAAAATATTATTTGTATTTACAATTAACTAAATTCCACACTTTACTCATTTTCACTAATTTTTACATGATGTTCTTTATTTGTTCTATGAGTCCATATAGGATATCATATTGCATATCATTACATGTTTTCCATTGTTTGTGACATTCTCTCAAGTTTTCCTTGTTTGATGACCCTGATCAATTTGAAATGTTGATCACATATTTTTGTATAATTCTAGTCAGTTGTTAATTTTTGGTGTTTTTCTAATGAATATATTGGGATTATAGGTTTTAGAGAGAAAAGGCACAAATGTAAAGTGCCATTTTGTCACATTACATCAATGGCATGTAATATCAACATGATATATCACTGTGAGTTTGGCTTTGATTAACTAGCAGAGCTAGTGTTTGTTGGGTTTCTCCATAGGGAAAGCATTTATTTTCTCCTTTCCATATTCCACTCTTTGGAATCAAGTCTTTAAACAGTGCCAACACTCATGAGAAAGGGATGGTTAAATTTAATGATTTAAATTTCATGATACTTTATTTCAGTGTCTACATAAACAATTGGAATTATTCTGTAGGAGAGATTTTTCTCTCCCAGCTCCATAGTGATTTTAATTAATTATTTAATTATTTGTACTAGTATTGGTTCATGGATATTCATTTTATATTTTGGGTTAAGAGATAATACTGAATTATTTATCTTATTCAAATAGTTCCAGCTTTGGCTATTGAGAGCTCTTTCTGGTTGGCTTGCATTTTCTTATGAAATGCCCCAATTCTTTTGTTTTTAGATACTTCTTTACATTCCAGCAGTACAAGACTACAAGCTCATTTCTAGGTCTAGAAATAGACACTTATACAAGATTCCATGGTTCTTTATATTGAATAAAGGTATATATAAGCTAAGATATTGGTACTAGTTGTATGTATTGCTAGTTGGCAGTGTCTGCCTTGTTTTAAATCTCAATAGACAGATTTAGGGGATGTATGAGTGTATGTCTATGTCTATAAGCATACAAGGTTTTGGAGGCTTTACAGTTGAAACAGATTATGAAGCAGAGGCAAAGACTGCACAAACTAGACATAAGAGTAGATGCTCTGTCTCCTGTGGCAACTTATCATTCTACTTCACTGTCTCTTCCACATTTCATATCCATGGATTTTTATAAAAGCTCTAAATGAGGAGTTAATGGGGGTTGAAAATCATGGGATTTGCTTAGGAATTACTACCACTGTTCAACAGTGGCTGCAAAGATTTGGCCATGGAACTGCAGCCCCAATCATAAAGATCCCTGAAATATGTCAGAGAATGGAAGTATTTCCATGGCAGGGTTATGGATACAGTTAGAGTATAAACCAGGGCCCAGGATCAAGGCAAATGCCTTTTCATATGGACAATAGCTCTACAGAGAAACCTCATCTTACACAAACTTAGTTTTCTCACCAGTTATTCCCCAACTAGAGCTCCTTGAAAGAGTCATTCAGTCTTATTCCTCTCAGGGTTCTATTAACAATCCAATTGGTTGCCTTAGAATCCCATGAAATCATGAAACCTCTTTTTGGACAACTGCATAAACAATTTCAGCCTGATTGAGTCCTATTACATTTCTCCTTCACTCCAAAATGTCCTCTCAATCATTCTTCCCAAGTTGATGCTCATAATAACTGAATCTGGGACCTCCCATGTGAGAGGAAGGTGCCTAATCACTTGAGCCACTTCTGTCACCTGCTTTGTTGTGTCTCTCATCATGTTTTCCTCCTTGTGTCTCTTGTTTCATCACCTTGTTGTGCCAGCTCACCACACCATCCCATCATATCATTTTGCATGTCCTTAGGAGGCACTGGGAATTGAACACAGGACCACACATGTGGTAGGTGGGAGCTTAATCACTTGAGGCACATCTGCTTCCCCTAAAATTTATTTTTTGGTAAAAAAAAAACTAGAAACTCATTGTGGTGACATTTCCAAGGTGACAACATCAATGTCTTCTCTATGTATGCACATGACATTCCTCTATCAAGAGGTTGTCTATTCTTACCTTACCTTTGAATCTGGGTTAACCTTAATGATTGGGTTAATTGAAACAATGTAGAAAAGGGATTCTAGGACTTATAACCTAGGTCAAAAGAAGTTTTACAGCTTCCACTTGGTTGCCTTGGAACATGTTCTTGCAATTTTTGCTCTGGGGAAATGTCATCTACTATGAAAACAGTCAAAATGCCCTGAGAATGTTGCATGGACATAGAGAGATGCTAGCCAGCTCCTGGCTATTCCAGCCACTTTAGACACCATTCCCCAGGCAACAGTCATGTATCTGTAGCTATCCTCTTAGACATTACATTCCTAATATATGCCATGTGGAGAAAAACTAAGGTCCTCAATATAAGGCTAGTCAAACCATCACACTCATCCCTATCTTTTGAATCAACCCAGCTGGGGCCCCAGTCATTGTGGAGTCAGAATGAGCTGTCCCCACTGACCCTTGCCTGAATCCAGGAATTCTGATCATAGTAAATATTTGTTGTTTTACACCAAAAGTAAAGAGAGGAAAAACAGAAAAATACAAACAGAAATGAAAGTAAGGATATTACTACTGACCTTATCAAGATTAAATGGATTATATGTGGGTACAATGAGCTAATACATAGAGCAAAACCTAGATCCAATCTACAAATTCCTCAAAATATGCAACTTATCTAATTTGAAGCAAAAGAAATAGAAAATTCCTACAGATTTATAACAAGCAAAGAGATTGAATCAGTAATAAAAATATTCCCAAGACCAGAGGGAGGCTCTGCTGAATTCCACTAATCATTTAGAGAAGAATTAATACCAATTCTTCTCAAATTCATGCAGAAATCAAAAGGTAAAAATCACTTCCTTACTCAATCTATGAGTCCAGCATTACCCAACCACCAAAGCCAGATAAGGAAATCACATGAAATGAACATTATAGGCCAATATCACTTATGAATATAAATGAAAAAATTAGCAAAAATACTAGAAAAGCAAACCCAACTGTATATTAAAAGTATTGCACACCATTACCAAGTGTGATTTATATTGCATGTATGTAAAAACAAAACAACCAATAAAACAAAACAAAAAAATATTCCAAATGTATGGATGGCATGAAATAAGAAAATGAATCAATATAATATTCCATATTTATAGAATTAAGGGGAAAATACATGACCATCCTGATTAATAGAGAAAAAAATTGACAAAATTAAAATGTTTTCATGATAAAAACACAGTGAAGACCAGCAATAGAAGGTAACTTTCTCAACATGGTTAAGGGCATTCATGAAAAATCCACAATTAATAGACTCAGTGATCAGGAAAAAAACAAGGATGCTTGCCTTCACCATGTTATCCATCATTGTACTAAAAATTGTAACCAGAACAATTGGACAATAAAAATAACTAAAAGGCTTCCACATTGGAAATGAACTATAGCTATCATTAACAGATGATCAGATGACCTGATCCTGTATAGAATAAATCCAACAAAAGTCAGTAAGAAAGCTACTGGAAGTAATAAATGCTTTCATTAAATTGTCACAGTAAATGGTTAGTATGCCAAAATCAGTTTTCTTTTTATACACCAGTAATTAACAATCTGAAAAGGAAATTAAAAATATGTATATTATATATACTATTGCAATTAAAATAATAATACAGCTAGGAATGAATTTAACCATGGATTTGCATTCCTTGTACATAGAAAACTACAAAATATTGCTAAAAGAAATTAGGGAAGACCTAAATAAATGGAAAGATATCTTTTATTAATATATTGGAAGACTTAATGTTGTCATCATGTCCATAGTACCTACACTTATTTACAAATTCAATGCAATCCATTAGAAAATACCAGCAGCCTTTTTTTTTCCAAAAAATTATTGTCAATGCTAAAATATATGTGGAATAGTAAAAGGCATGAAATGACCAAAACAATCTTGAAAAGGTAGAACAAGGTTGGAAGACTGACACTTCCTGCTATCAAAAATTACTGCACAGCTATAGCAATAAAAAGAGTGTGGTACTGGCATAAGAACATTCTTATGTACCAATGGACTATAATTCAAAGTACAGAAATAAACCTTCATATCTTCAGCTGGTTTAAATTTTTTTTTTAAGATTTATTTATTTATTTATTTATCCCCCCCTTGCTGCTTGTGTTTTACTGTGTCCATTCGCTGTGTGTTTCTTCCGTGTCTGCTTATCTCCCCCTTGCTGTGAGGTCCTGCTGCATCAGCCCACCACGCCATGCGGGCCAGCCTGCTCTCACAAGGAGGCCCCGGGAAGTGAACCCAGGGCCTCCCACATGGTAAATGGGAGCTCTATCCATTGAGCCACACCCGCTTCCCTGCTGGTTTAATTTTGACAAGGGTGCCAAGTCCATTCAATGGTGATATAATCTTTTCAACAAATGATACAAAAACAACTGCAAAACCACATGCTAAGGAATGGATTTGAAATTTTACCTCTCACAATATATATAACATTTTTTAAAATGTATCAATGAAATAAATATTACTACTCACAATATAAAATTCTTTGATAAAACATAGGATATAACTTTGGGACCTCCTTTTGTAAAATGGATTGTTAAATTTTTACCACAAATATATAACAGTGAAATTAACAATAATTAATTGGACTTCATCAACATAAAAAATTTTGTACATCAAAGGACTTTATGAAGAATGTGAAAAGAAGCCTATTTAATGGGACAAAATATTTTCAACTCATATATATGATAAGATTTTAATTCCTAGAATATATAAAGAAATCCTACAATTCAACAACAAAAAGATAGCCCTCCAGAGAAGATACATAAAACGCCAACATCATTGACCATCAGGGAAATGTAAATCACATTAAGACTTTTCACTTTTGGTTTGGAGGAGAACAACGTGCAACTTTGGTCATCCCAAACCCATGTTGATCCAACACCAGCAGCCTCTGTCTTGCAGCCCAACTTTGACAAGACCAAAATTCCCTACCTGAGGTACACTGATGGGGAAGTTGGTGCCATATCTGCCTTGGGACTCAAGTTCAGCTCCGTGTGTCTGTCTCCTAAAATGTTTTGTGAGTAGATTGGCATAGCCACTGGTGACTAGAAGGGACTAAGTATTATGGTTAAATGACCATCCAGAACAGACAGGCACAGATTGAGGTGGTAGGTTCTGCCCCTACAATGGTCATTGAAACTCTTAATGAACCACTCAAAAAGTAGCAATAAAGCATTGAGCTCAGTGGAAACACAATTTTTGATGATATATAACATTACTAAGGAATATGGCACCAATTGTTAGCCAGAAAACTCTCTAGAACTTTTAAAGAGATCCTGATGGCTGCACAGTTTGTGGGCCACAATGTTGATGGTCACCATGATATAGATGACATCAACAGTGGTACATTGCAATGCCTAGGTAGTTAAGAAGAACAGAGAAAAATATTTCATAAAAAGAGCACTTGACAACACCTCATACAAGAGATATTCATAAAGAAAAATGGAAAAATAGCAAGTTTTGTTGATGAATCACAGAAATGCTTACCCTTGTAGATTGTTCCTGGGAATAACTGATGCAATCACTGTGGAAAACAGTTTGATGAATTCTCAGAAAGTTAAAAGCAGAATTACCATACAACCCAGAATATCATACCCAGGAAGGATCCGATGGCTAAACCAAGGAGAGTTTGTGGACTGGGTATTTTTTTGTGACCATTTTCCAAGGTAATATCTGTGTAGTGGCAGACACAGCGATGCTGCTGCAGTGTGCTGGGCATGTCAGCCTTCCTTTTCAGAAATCTGCAATGTTTATTGCAAGGTGCAGTTAGAGAAGTCCAGGAGAGTTGGGGGAGACTGGGGGCTTCTTGGTTCCTCTGAGAATTTTCTGGGTTCATGTCCACATGCAGTGGATGCACTGGGGCTCCAAGACTTGGGGAAAGGGTCAAGGGAGTTTTTATCATTTAAATGTGATAGGAGTTAGACACACCACACAGTCTCCATGAATGGGATTCACCATCAACAATGACAACACCAGAAACAGCTATCCCTGCAGTTGAGCCACCCCCATGCAGAAGACACAAGGAAGGGAGGCCAGTATACCACAGTCACAATGCCCTGCAGGGAGTACTCTGGACACATGCACAAGTAGGTCCTGCCCCTGGGGCAGATGCAGGGGGGTTGGTGAGTGGCTTCCTGTTTCCCTGTCATGTCTATGGTTTCTGGCCTGCCCACAAATTTTCCCAGGAACCTCCTGCTTTACATGATCCTTGAGCTTTACTTTGTTTCTGAACCTGAAAATTCTCATTTTATATGTGTTAAAGATTCTTCCAGGATCAGAGCAGTAATGTATGGCTATGGGCCATAGAGAAAAGACATAAGGTAGGCCAGGAGGCTGTGGGTCTTGAGCAGTAACAAGTCTTTGGACAAAACACTGCCCAGGTGGCACAATGTATAGGAGGAAAGTGATTGCACAAAAGAGTAAGGTGAAAAAGAACACTTGTTCTTTGTAAAAATTTTTTAAAAATCATTTACATATGAGTTGTTCTGAGTACACATACTTTTGTGGAAAACATGCATTTTTATTTATGAAAAGATGAATCAGGAGAGATTGCAT
>JAQZBX010055761.1:0-18339 GCA_029593785.1 Cabassous unicinctus | reverse complement strand
AAAAAAAAAAAAAAGATTGTTGGAGGAGCACCTCTATGCACTGGCAATGGCACCAAGATTCAAGACTACAAAGTACAAGTAAGTCCAAAGGATTACGAGCTACCAAGACGTGGGAAGGTGCCCGGAGGACACAGCGTCACTAAGGGAGCTGGGCAGCTACCCTCACGTGGTTGAGTTCACACTCAACTCCCCAGCCAATGCCACAGCTGTGAATGTAAGGACCTGGGCTAGAGGCCTGTACAGTCCTTCCTTCCTCTAAACTCTAAGAATGTGGTACTTCCTGACCCTGTGGCCACAGGGTTCACCACGGAGGTCAAGAAACGTCAGCACTTAAGTGTACATGAATTCAGTTTATTAACCTACGTTTAAACACAGGCACGTTTTTATCACCTATGAATACATCACAATTTACGCAGTATTAAATCCCACGGTTTATGAGAGCTACCCAAGTTCTTAGTGACCAAAAGTCTTGCCCACTTGATGTGAATATATTCTACCACTTAAAAAAAAATGTGTGTGTGTGTGTATGTGTCTTAAATTCTAAGAAAAAAAAACTCCACATAGATTCAGGCTATTACGATAAAATATACATAATATTGATTATAACTTGACATCAAAGTGACACAAGGGAAATGCAAACAAAAGCCGAAAGTGTACGACCTGCTTCATAAATTTGAGATAAAACTTGGGCCTTCAATAACTCTCCACCAATGGACAAGTCAGCCAAAAACATCTTATTTACAAAGTGATACAATCAAAAGGAATATTGTGAATGCTTTATTCTTCCAGTTTGTACTTTAAGTTAAAAATAAAACATCATAGTATTATATCTCTAATTACCATATTATTTGAGAAATTAAATTAAAAAACTCAGAGCCTCACCCAATGAGTTATCCCTTTGATCTCTATTAGCTTTACCTTTTATCTAAATTATTTTTTCACAGCATTTCATTAGATTCATTTTAGACCACTATGGCAAGTCTCAAGCATACTAGCTGTTCCAGTGCTCCAGTGCAATAATTAATCTTTATAAAATGTGATTTTGCAAGTTAATTTGCATCAAACAAGCAAAGACTCAGCTCAATACCAGCAGGTGCTGTGGTGCTTTGTTGTGCAATTAAGCTACAAAGAGGAAAGAAGGATAATTTATCTATCAGCTTTTGCCCCTAAACTTGAATCTAAAAATAAAAAATAAAAAGCAGTCCTGCATGCTTCTGAACTATTTGCAATTAATAATCACTTGATTTTTGAAGGCAAATATATGTGGTAGACAGAGAGAGAAAAATGAAACTAAAGTCTTGTTTTTAAATTAAAACAGAAAAATGTTAATTTTCCATTTTAATGAGTCCCTCAGAATGAAGAAATTAATGTGAAACTAAAACCACAAATCAGTTTAGCAATTACTCTTTAAACACTGGAGAAAATTTGGATTTACTCAAAAGAAAATGTCAAAATTGTTAGGGAAATGATTTTTTTTCTGTAATCCACCTATTAAATTTTAAATCATCCATACACAACTTTCCATGATTACAACAATTGCATTAAGAAAAGCACCTTTATTTTTAGAAAAGAAGGAAGCAGTTGTTTTAAACAGTTCTCTACATAAATAGTTAAGAATCAAGTAGCAAGATCTAAAACTTATTAGATAAGTAATCTATTTTCATATATTGATTGTCCATTGATTGAGGATATACAGCTGCATGCATTAATTTCACAAAAGAAGGAAAACAATTTAAGCTTATTTACTGCCATTTACCAGCAAGATAAACCTGAACAGAACTAACAGAAGCCTTTACAAGAGTGAGCCAGGCTTTCCCTGAATCAGTGAGAGTTTTATTCCAGTTACAACAAAAAGCACCACAAATCATACTTTATTAGAACACATGAGGGAAGGGAAAACAAATGAAAAGAGATGATAAAAAGGGATTGGCTACTTATCTGTACAGCTTCAGATACGGGAAAAAAAAAAAAACTACAATTAAAAGTCATTTACTAAATCCGCCTGGTTTCAAATCACCGCTCTACCCCTCACCAGCCTCCTGATCACGGACAAGCTACTTCACTTCTCTCTGCCCCAGCTTCCCCTCCTGGAGAGCGGGGACAGTAACGCCAGTTCCCCACGGGATGATGGCATCGTAACACACACACCAACATAGCAGCAGTATTGTGCTTTTATGTCACAAATCCGAAGCCCAGATGAAAACCCATCTTCCAATCCAAGCTAGGGCACGAATGCTGTGCATTACCCCTTTCCCTTCTCCGCTGTATCACATTAGCTTGCGTCTGAGCCAAACGGGGAAGGAAGCAGTGATTATCCTGACGGTGAAACAGACATTCTGACGAATAAATCAGTAGGCAGTTTTTAAAATAGCACTTCTGATGTAAAATATGCAAATGTCTTTATTTCTTCTTTATTGTTTCCCTTATTGATGTGCATGAGCATATCTAATATGACCCCGCGTATCACCTCAAGTCACATAATCTCCATTCTCTGAGGCTTTCGTCTCCCAGTGTGATGCTGTAATTAGTATTACCAGCTTCGGTACACTGGAGAGATCCTTGGAATAGGGTTGGAGCAGCACGCTTTTTAAAAGCAAGAAGTTATTTTCCAAGCTTCGATTCAATGTATCATTTACACTACAAGACATACAATGCTTTAATCTGTATTTGCAACATTTCTCTGAAAAATGAAAACGACAAGAAATAAAATGAAAAAGACGATGCAGATATTTATGTAAATACTAAATAACGTACTTGGTGCAGAGGAGCGGTGTGTGGGAAAGCATGAAGCAGCTCCCGACACACTTCTTGGGTGTGTTCTTCCGTTTGGGGATCAGCGGAGGCACGGCCACAGAGCGCAGCCCCTCCCCGGGTCCGCACCACTCCTGAAGGCACAGGGCTCTGTGACCCCACTCTTGCTTTGCTTAGGCTATTTCCTCAGCTTAGACCATCTCCCCCAGCTTCCCAATCAAAGGCAATTCCATGCGTCCTACAAGCCCGGATCAAAAGCCACCTATCAAGGAGCCCGGAAGACATCTCCCTCTTTCCTGCACGCTTCAACAGCCCCCATTTCATTCAGACTTATCTGATGATCAGCTGTGTTCCTGTACGTCTTCCTTGCTTGACTCTAAGCTCCCTGCCGCCCGGCTTTCTGTCTCACGCACTGCAATATCAGGCATGACACAGAGACACAAGGTGTTTATATGTGTGGCCTAATCTCCCGCTACAGGTAGCAAGCACGCACGTGTTACTGAGTTGATACCGCCACAATCAGGCTAACGGTGTAATTTACGTCTGCCAAACCCAAAAAGGGAAGCGGGAAAGGCAGCAGAGCACAGGGATTATACGCAGGGATTCTCCACCCCGACTGCCCAGGTTTGAACCCCACTTCCACCATTGCCTAACTAGGTGATGTTGGACAAGTTACTAAACTCCCCTGTGCCCCAGTTTCACCATCTGTAAAATGGGGATAATAACACAGCTTACCTCTTGAGAGTTATGAGGATCGAGTGAGTTAATAAAAAGTGTGTAGAATGGCATTTGAGAGTAAACGCTACATGGCTGTTTGTAGCTGCTTGTGGCGCTCTCAGTACAGGACAATCCTCAGGATGCAGACACGTGCACTGCAGTAAACGAGCTACGATGCATATCACTCTAAGAGTCATGAGTTCACCAACAGGATAACTGATGCTTACGGCGTCAGGCAATCATGGTAACAGAATTTTACTCTCAGAATTCAGCTGTTAAGTGGAGTCCTCCCCTACCCCACCCTTCACCCAAGTTTGTCCAAGCCTGATCTATACTTATTTATAAAACACCATATCCCCTATTTCCACCCTCATTATTTATTTCATAACAATCTATGGGAGTCACCCCAGATACAGCAGACAGATTTTGTTTTCTCGAAACATCAAAAATAAAAGGAGATATTGAGGAGGGAAAACAGCAATTGAAGGCACTGAAGACTAACTTCTCTTATGTTACACCTACTTTGTGGACTTGCTCTTAACTAATTCTTATCCTGTGCTGACAATTAATCAAATCAGTCCCCTCCATTCCATTCTTGATAGAAATCTATTTCCAGAAACCATCTTCACCTTTGTATAATTTAATAGAGGAATTTTTTTAAATGCAGTTATAGCAATGTCAGTTAGATCTGACTGTTAATACTGTGCCAATACTGAATGTTCATGTATCGAGTTAAAGTCTAACATGAGGCCTCACAGCTTGGTGGAAAACAAGAGCTGAAATAAAGGGTTTGTCATGGAAATTCTGACAGACAGTTGAGGACAGTGAAACCTTAATAATTCTATGTCACCAAGAAATGCTTCAGTATTTCCCTTAATGGCATCATTCTTTCCTTTCCTAATATAAATCCAGGCTTCTTAAGTACCAAAAAAGTTTCCATTTGGCTCTGAAGAATGTTTTCTGCAAAACTGTCAGAATCTGAACCCATGGTCCACCCACCAGCTTGGGTAGGTTCTTAAGCACTCTCATGTCTAAAACAGGGACACTATTGTGTATTTTATTGGGTGGGATGGTTTTGGAATAAAAGTATGTAAGACATGAGAGCTCCTAATTGTCTGGTATATTGTAGCATTTCATAAATATTAGCTTTTCCTTCCTTTCAACTGAATTAAGTCTTGAGAGCAGCTATAATTCAGTCACAAGCATCCTACTCCAGAGCATCTCTTGCCACTCTCATCCATTCCTCCTCACATCAGGGCTCAGAAACCTTTCAGGTACAAGATGTTTAAATATATCAGAATCAATGGAGCTGAGCTACTACTCCCTCTGGAGTATGACAATCTGTTTTTAGCTATTAGCAATCCTGAATAAAGTAGAACATTTATTTTAACACATGTATTAAAAGCTGGTTTTAATTTTAAATTTTTTTCACCCTGTACCCAAGACATTTTTCCCCTCCTGCTATGGCCCATAATATATGCTTGCTTTATTTGTGGCAATAAGAGTCATTCCTAATGCCTGGATCCATTTCTAAAGTTAGAAGGAAGGCACATTAAGCAGATTACACTATTGTGTTACTTTATTAGGCTTAGCATCATACATACAGAGATACAAATTATAACTTTCTCCTCTATATTTCAGTGATGATTACATTTAGCTTCAGAAAATACTTTTTCTTAAGTCACCCAAAGATCTATCATAGCTGACATCATAACTTTGGATTATAAACTAGCTTTTTATTTAAAAAAAAAAAAAAAAAGAACCAAGGGCAGGCAGACCTCACTGTGATCCTTCCAGCTACGGACATTCTTAACATCTCTCTCCTAATATTTACATATTCACACACCCAGCAAATATTTACATAGTGTCTGAGGAGCGCCAGGCACTGCATTAAACACTGGAGACACAAAGAGAAATAAGACTCTGTCCTTTGCTCACAAGGCTGGTAGAGGAGACAGAAAAATGGGAAAATGACAGCGCGAAGACACCGGATGGAGAGAGCAGCCTCAGGGCATGAGGGTCAGGAATGGCCTGAGCTAAGCTTTAGGCTAAGACCCACGGCAAGCAGGTGTTTTCTGGACAAAAAGGTATTGAGGGGAGAAGTGAAGAAGAAAAACATCTGACGACTGGGAAGCTGGAACTTATTCAGAAAGACTGGAGGACGGGAGAAGGAAGTAGGAAGGGCAGGCACAGTTCACTAGGGAACTTAAAAACGCTCTTCTAAGTTGGAGGAACTCTGAATTAAAGCTGTTTTGAAAACAGAAACCTCTGAAATAGGGTGAAGGAAAACAAATGAGCAAGCTAAGGGTTAATGCATCTAAAAACTTAAACCTGAATAACATCATCCCTGAGAATGAAACTCACTAGAGTGGAATGAGTCACTACATCATAAAATTAAAGAAAAGGAAACTCAAACATCAGATCCATCTGCAAAAATAAATGGTTATTAGGCTGCTACTGCTTGTTAGGAGGAATAACTACTCTACAAACTACAGCACCAGCTTCTGGTGGGGAGAATGCCCATATGTGTGAATAAAATAATTAACAAAATACTTCCGCTTAATGAACTGAGTAAAAGAGTGTCAATTCACAAAGTCATTAATCAGCTATCATTTTATAACAAGTATACATCACCAAATGGGAAGATCCAACACGGGTTCTATCCATGCATCCCTACTTCTAACAAGCACTAACACATTTTTATGGAGGGGAAAAAAAGTGTGTTGAAAGAAAAGTACTTTTCTCTGTATTCAATTCCATCTTTGAAGTTTAGTATATTTGACCTTAGTGTAAAACCTCCAGTTTCAAATTACACTCACCCTTCCATGGATTCTGTCATTTTGGGACCTTAAATAACCCCAAGAGGTTCATCTACTGTTAACGTAACTTCTAATTTTGGGATGGGTACCCAAACAGAAATGGGATGCCACGCTGACCCCTGTTTGGAAAGCACAGGGTGACGGAAAATTCTGGCACTGAGTGTGAACAATAGTGGGCAGCTGGAGGTCACTGAGAAATTAGGCGTGGCCAATCAGGTGCACACACCTGCTGCAAAGCCAGCCAACCTCACAACTGCCCCCAACTCAGACCTCAGCAGCCTGCTATCTCCCAGCACTCAGTGTCCACACTATTTGGTCCTCAGAGCCCTGAGGCCTGCGATGAGAATAAATGGACATCCCTTTTCTGAAAGGCCACCAATTCAGCCTTGTTTTCCAGAAATCCTCTGCTCACAGAGCAAGAAGGAGACTCCTTCCTTGCTCTGCTTCCCTCAAACACTGACTTTCATTCTTACAGGAGGAATGAATACGGAACACTATCCGGCTCAGATAAACCGATGGGAATAGCTACCCTGAAAGAGGCCTGGGGCTGATTTTTAACACTTCACTGAAAATACAGAACTTCAGTTGGAGTTGCACGTTAGATACAATTTTTGGTGTGTTCTTAGCAGGCAAAAATTCAAGATTCAAAACCACTTCACAATGGCATTACTGAAAGCACGTATATGTGAATGAATTCCCTACAAACTCCTCAAACATCCTGTGTTGAGAGTCCAGAGCCAGCAGGCACCTGGTGGCCAAAGGCCAAAGGTGAGCTTAATTCTGATGCTGCCCCTTCACCTCCTTGGGTATCTTAAAGATCCGGCATTAGTGCGTTTTACTTGGTGATACTGCGCAAAAGAGAAAGAATAGAAAAAGCTGAAAAAAAAATGACAAGATTAACTATGTAAGTAACTGGCACTTCAAATAAGCAGGCCACATTTTGAGAGGCTGTTTCTACCACTGTAATTAGAGAAGTGCACGGGTCTTACTAACTCTGAAGAGGAAAAAAAATCCAGTTGGCTCATTCTCTTTTCCAGAGCAGTGAAAGTAGTAGATAACACTGTTTAGGCTACACTGCCCCAGAGGAAGAGAACAGGCAAGCAATCCATTTGAGCAGGAAAGTGGATCACTCTGGTCTATGACAATTGCTTTTGGAATTAGTCAATGCAGAGCAGAAACTACCAACTGCAGGCAGACCTTCCAGGTTTCAATCTCCACCATATCAACGACCAAGCCAGACAGGTCTACTCTCCTTGTTCCCTTCTCTTTTCTCTAAAAAATAAAATAAAATGTGGCTCTCTGCTGGCCACACGGATGAAATAAACACTGAGGAGATCAAGCCAACAAACAGAACAAAAATCAAAAGGCAAACTCAAGTCACATAGGAAGGGTCACTTCAGAGCTGCAAAGGAACAAGCTTGTCTTTATTTCTATGGACCTCAAGAAAAATGTTCTAAGGCTTCTAGATCTACTATGCACTCTTCTTTCTTCATTAAGGCCCTTAGTTTCACTAATTCAGGCAGCACATTCTCACAGCAGGATCAGCCTGCGGTCCTCGCCCTGGAGGCATGTTTTCAGGGCTGGACACATGTTCTGCAATATAAAAGAATGACACAAAGTCTATTAAGTGGAAATAACCCAATAAATATCGCTCCAGAAAAATTTGCTAATTCCATTTATGTTGTACACAGGGGAAGGGAAGAAGTGGGAAATAATTTCAGTGCTTCACACACTTGTGATCCAGAATGCTTCTGTCACTGCATGCTTCTAAATGGCAGAGTACAAACCCAGCTTTAAGGATTAACATTCAATTATTCCTTTAGTCTTTAAGTCTTACTTATCACTGATTAAGTAAAATGATGAATATTCTAGATCTGAAGCTATTCTGCTCACTACAGGAATACGTGACTCTCCGATGGAGCATATGCACCTCTCTGGTTCAAAAAACTGTTGAAAAGTATACTTGGCCACAGATACTTTATCTGCTGACCAAATCAACAGATTACACATTAATACCTAGAAGATGCTGCCTCCATCAGGCGAAAAAGTTTTGATGTATGAGAAATACAAAAAACAGTCTCAAACTCCAGCTGCCATCTCCAGAGGCTGTTTTGCCCCAGCCATGAATGAGAAGGAGCTATCTAAATTCATTCTCCTGCATAAGAAGGACAAGCTATCAAACACAACCAAGATGAAAAACTTCAAGTTAGACAACATTAAAACTTAAGCATATTCTAAAATGGCCAAACGTTAAGAGAAAGATTAATTTTCAGGAGAAAGCCAAAATAGGAGAAGCTAGGTATCTCTATCTGTGGGATTGAAAAGCACAGTAAGATATGATGGATTAACATATGCCTATTAGAAGTTAAATACAGATTACACGTATTAAGCAAAATGTAACAAGCAGACGCATATTACAAGTAGGTTTATACTTGAAAAGATTTCTGTAAATTAAAATTTTGTGAATGCCCTAGGGCGATTCATTATTTAGAAAAATTAAGTTAAATTCTTCACCAAAACAAAGAACTATGTATAAAGTACATAGTCACGGCTCTACTTTGTCTGTTTTGTAGATCTTGAATTTCAAATACTAGGTAAAGTGAAGCAATGCCCAGAACAAATACAAATGGCTAAAAAACAGTTGAAAAAACGTTCAACCTCACCAACAATCCAGGAGATGGAAACTGAAAAGAGACCATTTTTCCCTACTTGGTTGGCAAAAATGAAAAAGGTTTACATGATCCAATACTGGTAACGGTGAAAGGAAACAGGTACTCTCGTATATTAACACTGAAAATGTACATTGGTACCTTTTTGGAGAACAACCCAGTTGTACTCATTAAAATTTAACACACTCACACTTCTGGGTATCTGTTGTAGAAACACCTATACTAGTGTCCAAGAATGTTTTCTGCAGTGCTATATATAGTAGTAAGAACTTTGTAACAATTGAAATACCCATCAATAGAGGAATGGAAGAATAAATTTGATATATTCTACACATGCAGCCAGTAAATAGAATAAGGGAAAACTGATGTTTTGACCTGGGGGGAATATCCACAATATACTGCTGAGTGAAAAAAGAGCAAGTTGCAGGATAACATAAAATATGAACTCCTTTTCAAAAAGCGAAGTATGTCTGAGTGAGTGAATGAATGGATGTTTGAAACCATGGTTATTCCTGAGGGTAGGAAGAGAGAAGAGCATACAACTTCACTTTTTATTTTATATAGTGTTTAAAATTTTTCTGAGTATCACTTTTACAATTTAAGAAAAAGGGAGTTAAGCTGGCATGAAACAATAAACTTGCAATATGGTTCAATAGACACCATCAGGGAGAAGTAATGCAGGACCACCTTCGAGCTGACTGATGCAGCCATTCTGTAATTCCACCAACAATGCCTGCTCAACAAAGACTACCCAGGAGGGACCAACCTTATCCTGAGTTGTTCTGATGCAGAAAATGATACTGTTTTTAATACAACATACCCATGTTCTCTTGGACAAGTAATATTAGTTGAGAAAATTCAATACTTCTAAATATTTTTCTTATATTTAGAAATATATTTATATATTATTATATATTCACCCAAGCTACAAATAATATTACCAAATATAATAGTAGAAGTGAGTCACATTAGCCCAGTAACCCAAGTGAACTTCATCCTCTTTCAACTTCCAAAAATCATGTTCAACCTAAACCCAACTTGCCCTGCCTGTTTATAAAGATCAGGTGCACAACTTTGAGAACTGGCAAGGGCTACATCTTCCGTTCATCTTCTAAAAGAGACTGGCGCAACATGTCTTTCTCTTATTATTCTCTTTTTTAAAAGAATATCCTTGATTTCCAAATGTAACTCTCAAAGTGATTTAAGCAATTGGGGCTTTAAGTACCATAAAATGTCTTGATGCAAGGATGGTGAATTATTGATGACTAATCACACCATAAAGTACTCACATCTAAAATATATTTAGAAAATGTATATAAGAAATTAGTCCACAAATTTAAAGACATTTTTAAAGGTAACCAATTTATTAGCATAATTTTTAAGTTGTGAAAATTACAAACAGTCCCTCCCTTTTCCCTCTAATGCACTTAACATTAAATAATGTTAGGACAGTATTTTCCAGGCTAGAATATACTTTCCACTTGCCCTAATCATAAACCTATGCCCAGATGGGAAATATAAGCAGAACTAAATAAACATAATATAGATGATAAGCAAGAGAGCCAGAAGGTGAGCTAATGTCCTTCTGATGCCTCCAAGCTATCATGTTAAGAAAATTTAAACAAATGGAATGGAAAGTATGAAAAGTTAGGAACTTGATATCTGAGAAATACAACTACAGATCAGAGAAGGAAAAAAGGGATTCCTTTTTTCTAGCAATGGATAGCATCATTTATGTTGTGAGATTTTAAGCTGAAGGAAAAGTGTGTCACATAGCAGTAATACCGGAAGCAGTCATTATCAAATCATCTACATAACTTTAAAATGTGAAAACTTTGTTCTGGATGACAGTTGGTAATCTACCAATAGGGGGCGGAAGCAAAACTAGAATGCTATGTGGCTTAAAATTAGTTCCAGTGAATCCAACCCAATGCATAGGTAAAACAGATGAAGAACAAAAACAAAGAGAAAGAACAAGAAAAGCCATGTGAATACAAAGTGATTCTACTTTTTTCTGAACACCCACACAAAGACAGCAGTTTCTGACAAGAATGTTCTCTGCAAAAAATAAAATTTAAAAAGGCAGCTCTAGATGCAGATTACTATGCAATACTGTATGATATTTTTAAAGGCCCAAATTTACAGCCCTCATATTTCAAAAATATTATCTAAATAACACATTTTTTTGGGTTACAAAGATGCCTTCGAATAGTGCTCTGGTTTAGAATGCTTATTTCATGTTGTACTTGAAAACAAAATCCAACATGGCGGCTTACCTTGGCACTGGAAGCCTTGTTTCCCAAACCCCCTGAAAAACAGAAACAAGAACAAAATATCTTAACATACTGTGTGTTGGATACCATATTTTAAGCAAGTTATGTGACAAATTATTCTATAGAGTTAAAGGTTTGTGCATGGAATCCAATGATTTGATAAAAGCATGCCTAAATATCTAGTCAGATTGCTATTTAAATTCAAATTGGAAAAAAAGAATCTGTTTTGGCTTCAAAGGATCACTGAAATGTATCACTGTATCAAGTGTCTTTCCAATTTTTTACACTAGGTTAGCAATGCTTAAATTTAAAAACAAGAATATGACTATGTATTCAAAGTTGTCGGCTACAATATTCAAGTTACAAAATCAAGCTGATGGTAATAAAAAAAAAAATTTTTAAGTAAGTTACTTAATTTTGTTCCTAAAGATGAACTGAAAAATCTTTGTTCTCCCTGAAAACAACTAAAAAGTGGTTTCTATTTGTTGAGTTTGTTTAAAATATTATGGGTCTCAAAGTTGTCAAACAGCACCACTCTTACCATTTAATTTTGGCTTATTAGGGGTCAGATTTTACAAACAAAATATCATTTCTATTGGTTTCATTTGCGATCATCATTATCGAATTTTATTAAGAACCAGTAGCATTCAAAGCACACAAGGGCTATTTTGTCCTTGTAGGTTACTTTAGAGAATTTACTCTCTAAGCGGAGAACACTGACATGGACATTAAATTACAAATACTGTTCCTCTAGAATGGATTGCGTTAAAATTTTCTCAAAAGATGATTAGTTATAATCCCTTGTGTCACATAACATTTTACATTTACATAGCACTTCCCATACCTTTATAATTAACTTAGGATCACCTCCCTCCAAAAAAGAACATTTCTAAATCCAAACATTTAACTTTTAAATGTCAGTGCTTGAAGATTTAAGTAAAACTTTTAAATCAAGAACGCACAGAAACAATAAAGAAAAAGGAAAACTGAAAAAATTAAAGCCAGAATTTTCTGACAGATGTTTTCCTGGGACTTGCAAGCGGTTGCTTTACAATTAGGTGGAGATGTGTTGCAGGAATTACTCAGGGAGACGAAAGAGGGCAAGCCCATGTATTTCTGCTTCACAACACACTGATGACCTGGCTTGCCACATCAGTTCACCAAGGGGTTGATCCTTCAGTGCAACTGATAGTGGAAAGACAGCAGCTAGCTTGCGTAGGTTGCAAGTCCATTTTCTAATTTACCGACTTCCTGCACAAGTAACCAGTCTGAGATAACTGTTTCAGTTGACCTGGAAGGCAGAAGACCTCCCTTTAACTAAATGCAATATCTTCTCTTTGCCCTGAGGCTCCAAAAATTTATTATAAATAGCCTTATCTACACTTACCTACTCCTTTGAGCACAATTGCTTCATATGCTGACTACACAGTAGAGAGCATTCATAGAAGCGACTGTGCTTTTCATAAAAGGGTACTTTTGTGCCGATTTATAAAAGGCAAAGAAAAATTAAGCACTGTATTAACACTGCATTGGTCGGGCTTGCCCTTTGAGACGTCCTGCCCCAGGAGTGATGGATTCAGACAAATCCACCCATACATTCTCCCTTGCGTCTCTGTAAATAACAAGATACATATGCTGCACAGCTGGCTGGTGGCGGGTGCGCTCTGGGGCACTGCCATCCAGGGCAGCTCCCAGGCCTTTAGCGGCGGGGAGCTAAGGAAGCCTAGCCAGGCTTACGAGGAGCTTCCTACACCCACAGAGACAAAGCAGCAGCAGGATGCCAGGCAACCTAGAGAAAAACACAGCGAACGCTCCTCAAACTACAAGACCTGGCGTCGCAGATTTCTAAACTTTTTTGGGGGGATGGGGGTAAGGTCACGGACCTTTTGACAATCAGACTATAATTATAATTATAAGCTATAATTCTCTAACCAGGAAAAAAAAAAAAGCACTATACAAGCACAATTTCTCTTCGTTTGGCCGGGTTCAGAGACCCCCTAAAGGCTACCCATTTGTCAGTTCACCCCAAAGTCCCAGAAAGCTGCGTTCATTGGAAACTACTTGAACTCTGACACCTCCAGCCGTTACAGTATTTTTCTTAAATCAGGCCTCTGTCCTCATCAACAGGGTTACACGTCTAGTCTCGTGTTGACAGGGTCTATTTTAAACGACTCCCTCTGCCCTTCTGCCATTTGCCTGCTCGCTTTGGATGCCCCTCCCCCACGGCCAGCTTTCAACAGTTTGCAGCCTCCGGACTCGTCCCCAGGGTTCACCTAGCGAGGCCGGTGTCCGCGTGCCAGCGGCAGCAGCTACAGTAGGCAGAGAGCCAGGGCCCCGGCGAGTCCCCGCGGCCGGGAAGCGGACTGGCCGCCCCCACGCGCCCGGTCCGGCCGCCCCACAACTTGGACGCGCGCAGCGCAATCGCCGCGGCTCGCCAGTTACTCCGGGGCGTGCTCCTCCGGGGCGCTCCTGCCCGCTGCAGCCTCCTTTTTCCTGTCGCCTCTGCTGCCCCGGGGTGCGCGTGGGGGCGGCTGCGCCTGGGGCTGGGGGCGTCACTGGCCCCGCAGTGACCGCGCCGGCCAGCCCCTCTCCCGCGCCAGGGGGTGTGTGGCGGGGCGCGACTTGCCCAGGAGTTCTACCCGCGTGCGTGTCAGTGGCCCGGCGGCCGGGTGCGTGTCCGTGGCCGCGTGTCATTCCGGGCCAGAGTTCGGACTCACGCCGGCTCTCCAAGTTCCCCGAGGGAGCCCGCCCCGGAGCGGACGCGTCCGGACTTGGGGGTCCCCAGGCGCGGATCCCCGGCTCGCAGGGACTCCGGGCCTGGGGAGAGGCTGGTCCCCTGCCCCGGGCGCCGCCACAGAGGTCCGGGGCGGCCCGCGCGCGCCCCCGGGGGTGGCCGTCCGTGCGCCCCGGCCCCGCGCGCACCTACCAGATGAAGTCGGTGCAGTGGCTGCAGAAGGTGGGCTGCTTGAAGAAGCGGGCGATGAATTTGTGGTCCTTCACCTCGTGCACGTTCTTCTGCCTCAGCGCCCCTTTGCGGGCGAACCGGTTGGCCACGTCCTGAGGCGCCGCGGAGTCGTTGGCCGGGAACACGTCAGCCATGGTCCCCCCCAACCACCTCTTGCCGCCGCCGGGGAGCAGCAGCCGGGGTGGGCCGGGGCGCGCGGGGGCGGCCGGGGGCCGGGGCGAGTCGGGCGGGCGCGGCGCGGAGCGGGAGCGGGAGCCGCTGGCTGGCTGGCTCGCTGGCCCCGCGCTCACTGACAGCCCCGCGCCCGGCGCTCGCGCTTCCTACTCGCGGCGGCAGAGGCGGCCCGGAGCGGCGCCGCCCACCGCGCATGCCCCGAGTGCCAGAGCCGCGCGTGCGAGTGTGGCCGCGCGTGGGGGGGGACGCGTGGGGGCGCGCGCGGGCGGGGGTGTGGCCGCAACGCGGAGCCGCGCGGCACCGGGGGGACGCGGAAGCCGGTGGGCTCGGCGTCTCCGCGTTTTCGCAGCAGCCGGGCGAGCGGGGAGGAGGCGGCGGCCGGGGAGGAGGCGGCGGCCGGGGAGGGCCCGCCCGAATTTGGGAGCGGAGGAGGAAGCCGGGAGGGCGGGCCGTGCTCGTCCGCCGCCTTTTTCTTTTCCTCCCTTTTCCTGCCCTTCCTCTCGGGCTCTCTTCCCTCTCGCCTACTCCTCGCGTCTTTATTCTCTCTGCTCTTCCGCTCCTCTCGCTCTGCCTGCGCCTCTCCCCATCTTCTTCCTCCCACTCGCTCCTGCTCAGCCTTCTCCTCCCCGTTTTCTCCTCTCCGGGACCGGAGTTCTGCGCCGCCGGTGCTGGCCGAAGGCGGCCCCGAGTCGCCGAATGGGACCCCCGCACAGCCCCCTTCACCAGGCTCTCGGTCCGACCCGTTCGGATGCTCACTCTCCCTTCTACACACACACACACACACACACACACAGCCCTTTCCCCATTTCCCCGGACCCACTGGTCTCTCCAAGGCACGATGCCCATGTTTTATGAACTTGTACCGGTTTGAGGTTTTGCAAGGCTAACATGTCACTCAAATTGTGTGCTCCCTAAAACGCCTAGCCCCGGACCATTGTGTTTTTTTATAGTTGGCAGGAGTAAGGGAGCAATTTTAAATAATTGAGCAGTGGCCTTTTTGCCTACCTTCAATTGTTGTTGACCTGTATTTCACCTACTTACGGTATAAACATCTAATTTGTATGTCATATATTATCACCAGGTAGGACAGTTAAAGAACTTGTCCTAATTATCTCCTTATTCATTGGCTACAACACCTTTAGTGCTGATTATTAGACTTTATTGATTTTACAAGAAAGTCCAGAACATTCATTTAGAAATAATTTTGCATTCTAAACTGATTATTGCCATACTGGCAGGTGCAGAGTGCAACCAGTCCATTGATAAATTGCCAAATAAAATTGCTTGGAAAGGGCAACTGGCATGGACATGCAAAGGACCCACGTGGGGCTATACCAAATAATCACTTGTTGAGTATTTATTAGTTCTGCCCAGAGGGTGCTAAAATACATAAGGGAAACAGATATCACCCATCATGTCATTACTGCTTTATTTCATTGTCAGATTCACTAAATTCACAAAACAGCATCATGAACTGAAGACATCAAGACAGAGAATGAGTTGTTTAATCTCTTGAGAGGTTTTCAAATATCAACTCTTCTAAGATACGTGCTATCTTAGAACATATCCCATAGACTAAGCAGGCCTACCCTTAAGATTGGCTAATTGTGATGCTTGATGATAGGAATATCTTTTGTAGTTTAGAAAGTGTGAATATTGTGCAGCCATTTGTGGAGGCTGCACTATGCTGACCCATTTACAATCTCTTCCACCCACTGTCGTTGGTGCTCAGAGGGAAGGCTCTTGTTTGAAGTCTTATCTGCTCAGAAATTTTGCCACTCCTTTTGATCGCTCTAGTCCAAGGAAGCAAAAAAGGAAAAGAAAAGACAAGGAAAGGAATGAAGAGCAGGGCATGTCAGGAAAAATAGATCAAATTGTCCACAAAACACAATAATCTTCTCAAGCCATGGTTACTTATTGCTTAATAAAATTGTAAATCAGATGCAGCCCAGAATGAAGCACATGATTCTTTCCTTATAACAGTCTTTATCTAAGACAGTGGTCATCACACGTTTTATGAAAATAAGCTTCTTTCTATTTCCCTGAAGCTTTGATGTAAGGATGGAAGAGAAAAACAGGAGAGCTGAGGGGTGGGGTTACTGAGAATGGAAACCCTGAGCAAAGGAAAAGAGATGAAGCTCTAAGAATTAGAAGGGCCTTGGCCATCTCCTGTATGAGTAGTGTCACTGCTCGTAGCAGACAGTGGGGCACATGGAGAAAATGTGTCTCTTTCCTTCCAGGTTATTGCTTTTCTTTCCTGCCTGTTATTTTCGTTGTCCCTTGTGGGCACAGGGAGAATTTACTAAAGGGAAGTCGGTTAACTGGTAGTTGGTCTGGACTTGAGTGCATCAGTTGCCTACACCTTAGCTCAGTTGGGGGGCTGGGGAGCACACCTGGAGCTGGGGAATTACCATGCAGTATCACATCACACTGCACCTAACAAGGACTGATGGGACCGTGGGCCACAATTTTCCCCTGCAGCCCTCCTGAGAAGTCTCCACGATATAACTTTTTTTTTTTTTAAGATTTATTTTTATTTAATTATCACCCCCTTGCTGCTCGTGCTCACTGTGTCTGTTTGCTGTATGTTTTCCTGTGTCTGCTTTTCTCCCTTTGTTGGGTCATCTTGCTGCACCTGCGTGGGCCATCAGCTCGCCTCACAGGCCAGCTTGCCTTCACCAGGAGATCCCAGGAATCGAACCCAGGGCCTCCCATATGGTAAACGGAAGCCCAACCAATTGATCCTCAGCAGCTTCCCATCCCACGATATAACTTAAATGAAGGGGATTAAGGAAAGGAGAATCCCAGGCGAGAGTGTCACTCAGTCATGGGCATTAGTGATTTCTTTTCTTTTTTTTAGAGTCTGCTGTTTCACAGTGAAGTGGCAAGAAAGAACAGGGATTGGGAGACTGAACACAGACTTGATCAGAATCCCCCTCTGTCTCCTCTGTCTTTGAGGAGCAAACTCAAGACTCCTTGAGGAGGTGTTGCCTGGAGACTGGAGGCTGGGATCAAAGCCAGGGCACTAAACTGATGATTTTGAAAGAGTGGTTCATATAAAACCAATAGTCTTTAAGTTACGACTGTAAAACATGTTGCCCTATCCAGAAAGCTATTTTCAAATAGACCAGGACCAATAGGAATTGCTTACGTGTAGCAAAAGCTTGATTCTGAGATTTCTAGGAAGCAGGATCATTTAAAGGCACAGTAGTCAAGGTTTAGGTGAGGGAAGGTGACTGGTGGAATGGATGGGTAAGCATTAGAATCACCGTGATTGGCAAGTCTCAAGAAATGGGTAGAGACAAGGGTCTAGCCGTGATATAGAATACAAGAGTCAGAGACCATTGTCAGGTACCCATAGGGAGCAGGGTAATTCTTCATAGTGGGTGGGCACGTCAGCAGGCCCAGTCGGAAGTTAGCACCAATGCTAACTTCCTTGTTTGTACAGGTTGCTCATGACATAAGAGCACCCAGTCAAGAGATTGAGTAGATGCTGTCCCACATTCCTCACCAAGTCATACACACCTTTGGGCCTCAGTCCAGAAGGGGTACCTTTTTCTAATTCACCCATTACCGTGTGGGCTCATATTAGTGTCAAGGTTGATTGGTGGTGTTTCCCGTGAAAGAGTTTCTGTGGGCAGCATCCCTGGGGTATAAGGCTTTGGACCTTGCATTCTAAGCAAATCTTCTTCCAGGACCCCTTCTCAGTCTCTGCCATCTCATAGCATCACCAGCCACCCAGTGGGTCAAGTTGAAAACCAAGGTATCACTGCTGGGTATATACCCAGAAGAACTGAGAGCAGTGACAAGAACAGACATCTGCACACCGATGTTCATAGCAACATTATTCACCATTGCCAAAAGTTGGAAGCAACCCAGGTGTCCATCAACAGACGAATGGATAAACAAACTGTGGTCTATTCACACGATGGAATATTATGCAGCTGTAAGAAGAAATGAAGTCGTAAAGC
>JAQZBX010055760.1:0-18339 GCA_029593785.1 Cabassous unicinctus | reverse complement strand
AAATTTCTGATACCACCAGTGAAAAAAGACATATTGTGATTCAAGCAATGGAAGAAATTACAAGAGTGAGTTGGAGCCAGTGGCCACTGGATGCTTTCAGGGCAGGGAAGGGAAAAGCAGTTGTAATACAGGGGCTTTTTTAGGACTTGGGATTCCCATTTTCTCACCCCATATTAAAACCTTCTCTCTTTTTTTTTTTTTTTTGTGGATGGTAGCATTGTTATAACTGTTATGCAGATAGTGAAACATAGCTACTAAACATTGTCAATGGTTTACAGTATAGTTTACAATTTAGATGGTACATTTTAATAATTTTTAATGATATTTACCATGTCCTCTGTCCATTACTGTAAGGTAATTAAAAAACATTTCCCATGACCACTAAATACCCCCTGTTTGATCTTTTCTGTTCCTTCCTCCCCATCTCCCTGGGGCACATGACACTCCCTTGTCTTGACTCACTTAATGACAAGATTCTTAGTTACATGCCCGGGGTATTCTAACCTGCTTTTCCAAATCTACCCACCTGTCAACCCTGCACCACCAAACCCAGTAATATCACTACCCACCTGTCCTATCCTTCAATATGCAACTATATTCTATCCCTTTACCATAAATTATGTCCACATGGGTGATGGCTCCCAAACTACTCTTCTCCATCTCTCCCTTGTTAACCTATTTTTCAGACAATGGTGTTCAGACACCGCTTACTTTCCTCAGTTAAAATCAGTGAGGTCATATACTGTTCATTCTTCAATGCCTGGCTTGCTTCACTCTGTATATGGTCTTCAAGATTCATTCATGTTATTCCATGTGTTAGCATTTTATTCCTTCTTATAGCTGAGTAATATTCCATTGTATGTATGTACCACATTTTGTTTATCCATTTTGTTGATGGGCACCGGGGCTGATTCCAACTTTTGGCAATGGTGAACAATGCCGCTATGAACATTGGTGTGCATATATCTGTTCATGTCTTTTCTTTTAATTCCTTTGGATATATCCCCAGCAGTGGAATCGCTGGATCATATGGAAGATCTATTGTTAGTTTTTGGAGAAACTGCCGAACTGTCCTCCACAGTGGCTGGACCATTCCACAATCCCACCAGTAGTGGATGAGGGTTCCTATTCCTACACATCCTCTCCAATACTTATAGTCTGCTGTTTTTTTTTTAATAGCTGCCCTTATTATAATTCTGAGTCTGAAAAAAATGTCCAAATTAAGGCATCAAGTGAAGGTCTCCATGAAGATTTGCTGCCAAAGATCCTGGGTTCCTGCCACATGGCTGGGCATAAAGGCAGCATCTTCGGTTCACTGCCTACTTCTCCATGCTCCATTGATTTCAGATTCTTGCTCTTGTGGTGCTCTTACTAATTCTGTGGCTTTCTCTCTCCTAGTTTCCACTGAGTTCAATTTCTGGCTTCTGGGTCATTTTTTCTCTTCTTTTGGATATTTCTGTCTGTGTCTGTGGCCTTTACTCTGTATATTCATTCAGTATGTAAAAGAGGCCAATAAGAGGTTTAAGACCCATCATATGATATGCCTTGCTGAATTAATCTAATCAAATGACTTTTAACTGAATGGAATCTAATCAAAGGGCCAGTCCTACCTACAATAGGATCACACCCAAAGGAAAGGATCAATTTAAGAACCTACTTTTCTGGAGTCCATAAAAGACTCAATTTACCATACTGATTCAATCCTTTTTCTTGAAATGTGTCTTTTGAAAACATTTTTTTCTTTTAGAGTCAGTACAAATTGTGTATTTCTAGAAATCTGTCCATTTCTTCTAGATTGTTTAATTTGTAGGCATATCATTGTTCATAGTATCCTGCAATGATCCTTTTTATTTCTTTAGGTTTAGTAGAAATGTCCCCCTCTCATTTCTGATTTTATTTGTGTCCTTGCTTTTATTTTCAGTCTTGCTAAAGGTTTGTCAATTTTATTGTTCTTTACAAATAACACACTTTTGATTTTGTCAATTGCTCTCCTTTTGTTTATTATTCTTTATGTTATTCATTTGTGTTCTAATTGTTGCTATTTCTTAGTTTTGCCTGATGTTGGGTTTACTTTGCTGTTCTTATACTAGTTCTTCTAAGTGTGTCATTAGGTCTTTGATTGAAGATATTTTTTTTAATGTAAGCCTTTAGGAATCTAAATCACCTTCTGAGTGCTACCTTCACTGAATCCCATATGTTGTGTTCTTATTTTTAATCATCTCAAGACATTTACCGATTTACCCTGGTATTTCTTCTTTTACCAATTGATTATTGAAGTGTGTTCTTTTGCTTCAATAAATTTGTCGATTATTTCAGTTCTTAATCTGTTATTGATTTGAGGTTCATTGCATCATGGTCAGAGAAGATTCAGTCAACACATATTTTCCAGTTCAGTGCACTCACACAGGGAAACTAACAAAATGATGATGGTGGACCACCCCATTACTAAAAAACAGAGAGTAGCTATAACTGCAAGCTATATAGTTACTTCCATCTTTCCCATATGATCTAAGCCCTCTCTCAGTCTGAATTAGAACAAACATAAAAAACTTTAAAATTGAGTAATGAACAAACATAAGGGGGGTAATGAAACTATGGACCAGAGTAAACTTATTATTATTGTAAGAACAGAATAACTTCTAACATTGATATAAAGATAGTGGTTACCAGAGGGTCTGATGGGAGGGAGAAGGAAAAACAGATGTCTTATAAGGCATTTTGGGGATGTTGGAATTATACTGAATGATATTGCAAAGATGGATACATGCTATTATACACTTTGTAAATCCCATAAAATTGTACTGTGTAAAATGTAAACTATAATATAAATTATAGACCATTGTTAATAGTAATGCTTAAATATTTGTTCATCAGTTGTAATAAATATACCACACTAATGTAAGAAATTTTTAAAAGGGGAAAATGAGAGAGAGGGAAGGGGTGGGTATATGAGAATCCACTCTGACAGAACTTTTCTATAATCTAAAGCATCTTTATATATGAAATTGAAAAATATTCTGTTTTTCCTGGTATACATACAGCTACTTCAGCTCTCTTTTGGTTACTATTTGGTGGATTATCTTTTCCATTCCATCTGTGTTATTGGGTCTAAGGTAAGTCTCTGGTAAATAACATACCGTTGGATAATGTCTTTTTGATATTTATTTTTATCCATTCTGACAATTGGTGTTTCTGATCAGGGAACTTAATGCATTAAAATTCAGTGATATTATTATGAAACCAATAATTTTGTCTGCCTTTTTGTCCTTAGACTTTTATGTTTTATTTCATTTCTTCTCTCTTAATTTATTCTAGCCTGCTTTCCTTTAGAATAGAACTTTTGTGATGAAATATCTCCTTGACCCTTTCTCAGTTCTATATATATATATTTAAATTTTTAAATAACTTTATTTAAAATTCATAAAAATAAAATAACAGAAAAAGGCAGCTCAACAACTTATGGAGGCATTACTTCTAATTTTCTGTATATTTTAAAAGTATTTTCTCTATGGCTACTCTGGTGTTTTTATTTCACAACCTAAGTCTGTAACCTACTTATTTGTAAAGATACCAGCACAACTTTAATAGCATACCAGGTCTCTGCTCCCATATCCACCCATTCCATCTTTTTATGATGCTTTTGTCTTACATTATGTCCCTATATTTTGCATTCCCATTACCAGGAAACATGTTTATTTCTTATTCAATTGTATTTTATTATTGGAATTGAAGAGTAGAGTTATATGTTTAGGATATAGTACTATTGTGTTTTGCATTTATTCATTTAGCACCACTAGTGAAAATCTTCACTTCTTCATACTGCTTCAATCCACTTTTTCCTGACTGCTCTTTTCAACCTGAAGAAATCCCTTTAGTAGTTCTTATAGGGCAGGTCTTTTGTGAAAAACTTCCTCAGTATTTATCTGTGAATGTCTTATACTCACCTTCATTTTTCAAGGACAGTTTTGCCATGTAAAGCATTTGGAGCTAGTCCTTTTTTTTAGTTCAGTATCTTCAATGTATCATACCACTTCCTTCTCACCTCCATGGTTTCTGAAAAGAAATTAATATTTGATATTATTGAGGATCATGTGTATGTGAAGAATCACTGCTTTCTTTCTTCTTTCATAAATCTCTTTTTCTTTGGCATTTGACATTCAGATTAACAGGTGTCTTGGAATAGATCCATTATGGTTTACCCTGTTTGGAGTCCATTGCACTTTTGGACATGTATATTTACGTCTTTCAAAAAAAGTGAGGAATTTTTGGCCATTATTTCTTCAAATATTCATTCTGCCCCTTTTCCATAATCTCCTTGTACTGAGATGATGTGTATGTTGAAATACTTCATGCTGTCACACAATGTCCTTATAATCTGATCATTTTTTTTCTATTCGTTTCTCTCTCTTTTCTTCTGCCTGTATTATTTCAATTGTCCTGTCTTTCAGTTCTCTGATCTTTCTACTGTTGTAAATCTGCTGTTGTATGTCTCTAGTGTATTTTTTATCTCTTTTATTGTTTCATCTACACAATTTCTGCTATGCTTCCTTATAAACTTATTTTTTACTTTTACTTTTTATTTTAAAAGAAGCTTTAGATTACAGAAATGTTACATAAAAATATTGGGGATTCCCATATGCCCCACCCACTCCTGCTCAAACACATTAGAAATTAACAACATCCTTCATTAGTGTGGTAAATTTGTTATAATTGATGAACACATATTGAAACATTGCTAGTAATGATGGATTATATTTTAAATTATACCTTACACTCTATCCCACACAATTAGTGTATTATGAAAAAATATATAGTAGTCTGTGTCTTTCATTGCAGTGTCATGCAGGACAATTCCAATGCCCTGAAAATGCCACCTTATTACACTTTTTCTTCCCTCTTGCTCCCCTCAGAAGCTATGGTGGACACTGCTTTATATCAATGATAAAATATCTTCCATTGCTAGAATAATAACAAGTCTATAATAGGATAATAATGTTTATTTTAATCAATTGTTTGTTCCATAAACTTGAGGATTTGGGGATGGTGATGCCTGCTCTGATTCTAATTGAGAGGGAACTTAGATCCCATGGGACAGATGCACGTAACTATCTTACTTGCAGTTGCAGACACTCTCTGTTCCTTGGGATGGACATTATCTATCATCATTTCTTTGTTAGCAGTCCTGGTGAGTCCTATAAACTGAAAAATAGGTGTTGCAACACTTCTGAGATTTAGGGGGCTCAACTGGCACACGAACAGACCAAAGATTTAAGTCTCTGGGATATATATGTAATAAGTATAGTGCTAATTATAGGTTCAAATAAAAGGGGCAGAAGAGCCATGTGTAGGGAATCCACAACGAAGTCCAAATTTGTTATACTGGGGAGCATAAATCCCACAGTAAGGTCCACTGTCAGGGTACTGAATCCTTGAGATTGTCCGCCCTGCTTATACTGTCTGGATGTCTCTAGAGCTCTCAGGAGACCTGCTGTTTCAGACACTGTTTACTGTGGAGTCAATGAGATCCTAAGTCATCATAATCACAACCTCTGGAATGACTTCCCAACTCACTTTGAAAACACTTAGGCATAAATAATAATTTGTTTATTAATATTTCTGGTCTTTTTTTGGATGCATTGATAGTTGACACTTGATAATAATCCCTTGGTGTCAGGGAGGCTTATCCTCAGGAGTAATGCACATGACATTGGGAAGGTTATGCATTTATATGATGCATCTGGCTTAGAGAAAGGCCACATTTGAGCAACAAGGAGGCTTTCTGGCGGTAGCTCTTAGGCAATATATAACACTAGGCTAAGTTTCAATTTCACAAGACAAGGTTCATAAATACAACAATTAATAACAAGGGCCTGGCATAAATGTCTATCTTCCTTTACTAGGTACCACCATTAAACTCTGGGGATTCTTGCCATTCTATTAGGGAATGTAACAGGACTCCCCAGGATGTACATTCAATATTCTTTTGATTATTTTGTACATCTCCAACACCAAGACAATGCCCTGTGAACACTTAAACATATTATTTTGCTTTAGAGGTATGTCCCAGGTTCATCCTTTGCCGCACATCTCCCCATCACTGAAACCTGTCACATGTGGTGCACCCCTCCCACAGTTGTGAACCTTCTGTGATCCAAAATCTTTCCAAAAATGAAGACCACAAAATAACCAATTAAAATTAATAAGAATATGAAGTAATATTTTTAAAAATAACAAATAAAATATAAAAAACATTTTTAAAATTGAAATAAAAAATTTTAGACAATGTGTCTTTCATCAATTTAAGATCTGTTGTCTTGTATGTACATGTCTTGTATGTTCTCTAGTTTTCCTTTATTGTGGTGATGTTGGCATCATAGAATGAGTTTTGCAATGTTCCTTTCACTTCTAATTTTTGGAAGAGTTTAAGCAGGATTGGTATTAGTCCTTTCCAGAATGATTGCTGTAATTCACCTGTGAAGCTATCTGCTCCTATCCTTTTCTTATTTGGGAGTATTTTGGTGACTAATTCAATCTCACTAGTTATGAATGATCTGTTGAGTTCATCAATTTCTTCTTTTGTCAATGTATGCTGTTTGTGTGTTTCTAAAAATTTGTCCATTTCTTCTAAGTTATTCATCTTGTAGCCATACAATTTTTAAAATAAATTCTTATGATACTCTTATTTCTCTGGGATCAGTGATGCTATCCCTTTCTCATTTCTTATTTTATGTAATTGTCTCCTTTAGCAGTTTGATATTATCTATGAAATCCAAAAATAGATTTTTGAAGGTGTTTGTAAACTGGTATGTTCTTCTTGGTGTATTAGAATGTATTATCTCCAGAGGTTTCACCTTTACTTGATTAAATTATAATTAGTGCTTTGATTGGGCCATGTGAATAGGAGGTTGAGTCCCTGCATGCTTGATGGATGGGACTCACAGTGGAAATGACGGGGAAGAGGATTTAGTTGGAGTTTTTGTTGCTGGAAGTCTGGGAAGTAAATACACATGAGAAGAACACAGAGGAATAGAAATGGCTCCACAGACATGGCAGAGGCCCCGGGAAGAGAGAGAGCCTGATGGTCTGCAGCTGACCTTGTGGCGAGAACAGAGCACCTGAGCCCAGAGAGAAATGAGCCCTGGGCTAGAGATGACACTTATATCAGCCTACAGCTGATATTTGAAGAAGCTTGGATAATGGAGACCATAAGATGAAGAGGGAGGCTGAAACCTTGCAGTTGTCAGCAGCCATCTTGCTCCAGCATGTGGCAACAGACTTTGGTGAGGAAAGTAACTTATACTTTGTGGCCTTGTGACTGTAAGCTTCTGCCCCAAATGAATACCGACTTTAAACCCCAACAGATTCCTGGTACTTTGCATCAGCACTCAATTGGCTGACTAATACACCTCTTTCTTTTTTATTTCTTGGTGAGTCTACCTAAGAGTTTTTCAATTTTATTAATCTTTTCAGAGAACCAGCTTTTAGTGTTGTTAATTTTTTCTAGTGCTTTCTTAGGTTCAATTTCACTTAGCTCTGCTCAAATCTTGGTTATTTATTTCTTTTTACTTGTTTGGTATTCATTTATTTTTCTGTTTTTATTTCCTCTAGGTGTGAAGTTAGGTCTTTGAATTTGGTTCTTTCTTGTTTTCTTTTAATGCAAACATTTATGGCTATAAATTTCCCTCTCAACACTGCTTTTACTGCATCCCATAGATTTTGATATGTTATATTATCAATTTCATTTGTTTAAAGGTACTTATTGATTTTTTTGCAATTTCTTTCATGACTAACATATTATCTAAGAGGGTGTTGTTTAACTTCCTTAACTTTGTTTTTTAATGTAATTTTTATTTCTTAAAGAAACTTAGATTATGTAAATGATAAATGCAAAATAATATAGGGTATTCTCATATGCTCCATTCCATAACCTTCCCACGTTTGCCCATATCAACAACGTCCTTCATTAGTGTGGTACATTTGCCAATATTGATGAACACACCTTGGAGCATTGCCAATAAGTGATAATTATAGTTTACATTGCAGTTTGTTCTCTCTCCCACACATTTTTGCAAGTTATGACAAGATATACAATGGCATATATCTGTCATTGCAATGTCATTCATAATAATTCCAAAGTCCTGAAAATGACCCCAAAATACACATATTCATCCTTCTCCCTTCCATCAGAAACTCCATTGGCCACTGCCTCCACATCCATGATAAAAGTTCTTCCATTGCTGGTATCAGCATAAGTCTACAGTAGGACAACTGTAAATCTACTCTAGTCCATCATCCATTCCCCACTCCAGAGAATTCTGGGACGGTGATGCACACTCCACCTCTAAATTGATAGGGCCTTTGATCCCATGGGACAGGTGGATGGGACTTTCTTGCTTGCAGTTGTGATCTCTCTCTGTTCCTTGAGATAGCCATTGTCAGTAATCACCGCCTTTTTTAGTTGTCCTGGATGAGTCCAATGAACTGGAGAGCAGGCGCTGCAAGTTTGTTGAGATTCAGGGCCCAACTGGTACATGGACAGCCCAAAGATTTAAGTATCTTTGGTATAAATCTATCAATTCTAGTACTAAATATAGGTTCAAATAGAGAGTCAGCAGAACCATGTGTAGGGAAAACACAACTGAGTCCAACTCTATCACACTGGGGAACATAGATTACAAATTAGGGCCCACTGGCAGTGCACTAAACTCCTGAGCTGTCTTCCCTGCTGTCTGGATTTCTTCAGAGCTCTCAGGAGCCCCATCATTTGCAGTAATATTTACTTTGGTAGTCAATGATTTCCTGCTGAGACGTGCATATGCATAACCTCTGAAATGACCTCCTGATTCACTTTGAAGACTCATCCATATGAAGTCACTTGTCTTTACCCTTTGTCTCATGTTGGTCAAGCCATTTTTACAGTTTCTGGTGCTTGGTAATAATCCATCAGAGACAGGTAGGCTCACCCTTTTGAGTCATGTCCCTTGCTGGGGGAAGGTAATGATTTATATGCTGAGTTTAGCTTAGAGAGAGGCCACATTTGAGCAACAAGGATGCTCTCAGAAGGTAACACTTAGGCACCCTATAATAATATGCTAAGTTTCAATTTCAAAAGTAAAGGTTCATATATAGAGTCAACACAATTAAGGGCCCTTCAATGGTCCAAGCTCCTTCACTAGTCAATGCCCCTGTACTCAGGGGATTCTTGCTGTCCCATTAGAAAATGTGGCAGTCCTCTCCAAGATGGGAATTTAATATTACTTTAGTTATGGTGTAGATCTCCACCCACTGTGACAATGCCCCATGAACACTTGAACACATTCTTGTGCCTTATAGTTATTCCCCAGGTGAATCTCCTCCCATGCACCCTCCATCTCTGACACCCCAAACCAATGATACTTCCTTGCCACAGTTGTAACCCTTCTGTGATCTGAAACTTCCTCAAAATTGAAGCAAAAAAAAACAAACAAACACAATTAATAGGAAAATGATATAATAACAAATGAAATGCAAAACTTTTAAAAATTTGAAATAATAAAAAAATATAAAATATAAATTAAAATAAAATTCCCATTATGTCTTTCATCATTTTAAGATCTGTTGTCTTACATGTACAATGACATTTGCTTCCATTTTTTTCAAAGAAGATTTAGGTTACAGAGAAGTCACTTACAGAATACAGGTGATTCCCATATAACCAATGTCCCCTCATTTTTCCTCTTCCCCTTTTAATAACATTTTACATGTGGATGGTAAATTAGTTATAATTGATCTATAAATATTGAAATATTGTTACTACCATGGTCAATGATTTACATTGTATTTTATTTTTTGGACTGTTCATTTTTATAGATTTTGATGAAGTTTGACATGGCCTGTATCCATCCTTGCACAGACATGTAGAATAATTCTATAACCCCAAAAATGTACTGTGTTCCATCTATTCTATTCCTCCTTCCCTGTCCACTCAGGACCCATGGTAAACACGAATATTACCTCATTGAAGGACAGATTCATAGTTACTTGCAACAACATTGAAGGCTTAACATACTGGCCTGTCCTCCCTTATTAGATATTGACTATGCTCTTGAGAGACTTCTGCCTCTTTATTTGAGATCACAGCAGGGCTCCCTAGGATGGGAGTCCAACACCTTCTCACTGCTTATGTGTGTCTCCATCCCCTGATACAACTCACTATGACAAGAAGAATGTTACATATAACCTAGACTCATGCCTCAGGTGTGACATGTCCCCTCTGCCCCACATCCAACACTTTAAACAAGAAATGCTCCCTTGACATATTTGCCAAAAAAAACACTTTCAACATTGTAGTTTCAACCACATTCACTCAAATAGCCAGAGTTCACTTACTCCCTCCCCCAAAACTTGCCCAAGTTCCGTGGACAGTCTAAACCAACCTCTTGAACCTACCCCCTCACAGACCACCACAAACCAGCCCAATAACATCACTGAATCACCGCTATGCCCATCCACTGCACAGCTACACCCACCCACCTTATCATGGATTTTGCACAAATTGGCATTGATTCACAACCTTCTTCTCCCTTTCTTTCTCTTCTAACACTATATTCCAGATTCTATCTCTTTGAGCCAGCTGAATTTGCTTAATTTATATCAGTTAGGTCATGTATTATTTGTCTTTCAGTGCCTGGTTTGCTTCACTCATCATAAGGTCTTAAAGGTTTATCCATGTTATCCTGTTTATTAATACTGCGTTCTTCTTACAGCTGAGTAATATTCCATATATGTATGTACCACAATTTATTTATCCATTCATCTGTTGGTGAACATTTGGGTTGTTTCCAACTTTTGGCAATAGTGAATGACACTACTATGAACATTGGTGTGCATATATCTGTTCATGTCCCTGTTTTCAATTTTTCTGGGCATTTACCCAATAGTGGTGTTCCTGGATCATATGGCAGTTCTATAGTTAGCTTCCTGAGGAAACATCAAACTGTCCTCCACAATGGCTGCACCATTCTACATTCCCACCAGCAGTGAATAAGGGTTCCCATTTTTCCACAACCTTGGCAACACTCGTAGTCCTTGGTTTTTTTTAATAGCCACCAATCTAATGTTGTAAAATGATATCTCATTGTAGTTTTGATTTACATTTCCATAATAGCTAGTGATGCTGAGCATCTTTTCATGTGCTGTTTAGTCATATTTATTTCTTCTTTGGAAAACTGTTCAAATTACTTGCCAAGTTTTTAAATGGGTTGTTTGTCTTTTTATTTTCAAAGTGTAGGATTTTTTAAATATATACTGGATATTAGGATCCTATCAGATATATGGTGTATAGGCAGCCAAAGGGTTGCTAATGCAAAATACAAGGAATCTGTTGATCTTTATAAAGGGCATTTATTTGGGGTAGACGCTTACAGTTACCAGGCCATAAATCATAAGTTACCTCCTTCACCAAATTCTGTTGCTATGTTTTGGAGCAAGACAGCTGTTGACATTTGCCAGGGTTCAGGCTCCGTAGGTTCCTCTCTTTCTGGGGCTTGATTTCTCTCTGGGCTTAGCTTCTCTGTTTTCTCCACAAAGTCAGCTATAGACTATTAGGCTTTCTAGGCTCTGCCTCTTTCCACAAGGCCAGCTATAGACTATCAGTCAAATGACTTTTCTCTATGCTGGGGCCTTCTTTCCTTCCTCATGACCAAGCTCCTCTCTCATCTCACCTCCCTGGGGCTCCAGCATCAAAACTCCAACATCAAAACTGCCCCAAATCAGTCCTTTGCCATGCCTTTTTTATTTGATTCCTCAACCACCAAGGGATGGGGCTCAATGCCCTACTGATGTGGCCCAGTCAACGCCCTAAGCATAACTTAATCATGCCCAGATTAACAGATCAGTTTACAAGCATAATCCAATATCTATTTTTGGAATTCATAACTATATCAAATTGCCAAACTGCTACATATGGTTATCAAATATTTTCTCCCATTGAAAAGACTGCCTTTTCACTTTCTTGACAAACTCCTTTGAGGTGAAAAAGTTTTTAATTTTGAAGAGGTCCCATTTTTCTATTTTTTTATTGTTATTCCTCATGCTTTGGTTGTAAAGTTTATGAAACATGTTCCTGATGCAAGATCTTGTAGATACTTCCCTATTTTATGTTCTAGGAGCTTTATGGTCTGGATCTTATATTTATATCTTTGATCCATCTTGAAATAATTTCTGTATAAGGTGTGAGTTGGTGTTCCTTTCTCATTCTTTTGGATATGGATATCTAGTTCTCCAAGCACCATTTGTTGAAGAGGCCTTTCTTGCCCAGTTGACTGGGCTTGATGGCCTTGTCAAGTGACAGGTGACTGTATAAGTGGGAATCTATATGAGAACTCTCAATTCAGTTCCATTGGCCAGTATGTCTATATTTGTGCCAATACTATGCAGTTCTGACCAGACTAGCTTTCTAGTATGTTTGAAAGTCAGGTAGTAGGATTCATCCAATTTCATTTTTCTTTTTCAATATATCTTTGGCTATTCAGGGCCCCTTGACCTTCCAAATAAATTTCATAGATAGCTTTCCCAATTCATTAAAAAATGCTTTCAGAATTTTTATTGGGATTGCATTAAATCTGTAAATCAGTTTGTGTAGGATAGACATGTAATGATGTTTAGTCTTCCTATGCATGACTGGGATTACTCTTCCATTTATTTAAGTCTTCTTTGATTTTCTTTAACAGTGTTGTATCATTTTCTGTGTATAATTCATTTATATCTTTAGTTAACTTTATCCCAGGCATTTGATTCCTTTTGTTGCTATTGTAAATGGGAATTTTTTTCTTTATATCCTCCTCAGATTACTCATTATTGGTGTACAGAAATGTTACTGATTTTTGCACATCCATTGTATAACCTGCCACTTTTCTGAATTCATTTATAAATTCTGGAAGCTTTGGTGTAGATTTCAAGTCTTTCTAAGTATAGGATCATGCCATCTGCAAATAGTGAAATTTTTACTTCTTCCTTTCGAATTTGGATGGCTTTTATATCTTTTTCTTGCCTCAGTGCTCAATCAGGTACATCTAACACAATGTTAAATAAGAGTGATGAAAGTGGACATCCTTGTCTTTTTCCTGATCTTAGAGGAAAAGTTTTATGATTTCATCATTGAATATGATTTCAGCTTTGGGTTTTTCATATATACACTTTATCATGTTACAAAATTTTCCTTCTATTCCTAACTTTTGCCATGTTTTCATCAGGAAATGGTGATGAATTTTGTCAAATGATTTTTCTGTATCTATAAGGATGATCATGTGATTTTTTTTCTTTTGCTCTTTTTATGAGGTGTATTACATTGGTTGATTTTCATATCTTTAATCATCCTTGCATACCAGGGATGAAAAACATTGGTCATGATGTATAATTCATTTCATATGTTGTTGAATAGATTAACAAATGTGTTGCTGTGGATTTTAGCATGTAGTTTCATTAGAGTGTTTGGTCTATTTTTCCCTTCTTGTGGCAATTTTGTTTGGCTTTGGTAATATGGTGATGTTGGCATCATAGAATGAATTAAGCAATGTTTTCTCCACTTGTGTTTTTTTGAAGAGTTTAAGCAGGATTGGTGTTAGTTCTTTCCGGAATGTTTGGTAGAATTCACCTGTGAAACTGTATATTCCTGGGCACTTCTTAGTTGGGAGGTTTTGATGACAAATTCTATCTCGTTACTTGTGATTGATCTGTTGAGTATATCAATTTCTCCTTTAATCAGTGTGGGCTGTTTGTGTGATTCTTAGAATTTGTCCATTTCCTCTAAATTATCCATCTTTTTGGCATACAATTTTTCAAAGTATCCTCTTATGCTACTCTTTATTTCTGTTTGGTCAGTGGTGATATACCCTTCCTCATTTCTTATTTTATGTGTTTGCATCTTCTCTCTTTTTTTTCAATTTTATTAATGTTCCCACTAAACCAGCTTTTGGCTTAATTTTTTTTTTAGTGCTTTCTTATTTTTAATTTAATTTAGCTCCACTCTAATCTTTGTTATTCCCTTTTTCTACTTCCTTTGTGGTTCGTTGTTTTAGTTTTTCTAATTATTTCATGTTTGCAGTTAGTTCTCTGAATTTAGCTCTTTCTTTGTTTTTAGTATTGGCATTGATGGCTATGAATTTCATTCTCAGTACACGTTTTGCTGCATCCCATAAGTTTCGATATGTTATGTTGTCATTTTCTTTCATTTCAAGGTAGTTACTGATTGCTTTGTGATTTCCTCCTTAACCCACTGTTCATCTAATACTGTGTTGTTTAACTTCCATATCTGTGTGACTGTAGCAGATTGATATTTTTTCTGAATTCCAAGAATAGATATTGGATTATGTTCATAAACTTGTGTGTCCTGCCAGGCATATTAGATTATATTGGATTCAGAGGTTTCACATTTTCTTGATAAAGCAATGATTATAGCTTTGATTGGGCCATGTCAGTAGGATTTTTCATCCCCACCTCCTTGGTGGGTGGGGACTGAAAGAGTAACCATACCACAGAGAAAAGATTTTTGAGTTTCAATTTAGCCTGGGAAGTAAGCACACAGAGAAGCAGAGCAGGTGAGCCCAGAGAGAATCAAGTCCCAGGGAGAGAGACTGAACCAGTTGCCTGTGTACAGCTGGCCTTGTGGAGAGAGTAGGGCAGCTGAGCCAGAGAGATACAAACCACTGGAAGAGAGGAATCCAGGAAGCCTGAACTCTTGGCAGACATCACCAGGCATCTTGCTCCAAACATAGCAACTGACTTTAGTGGCTGTAACTTATGCTTAATAGCCTGGTAACTGTAGGATTATACCCCAAATAAAAACCCTTTATTAAAACCAACCAATTTCTGGTATTTTGCATCAGCACCCCTTCGGCTGCCTAATACAGAACTTAGTACAGGAGAGTAGAGGGAGTGCTTTTGCAATTACCAAAATGCTGGGAGAATTGTATAAATGGGTAAGGGGTATTTTTTTTTGAAGGAATTGTGAGATACTTGAAAAAGTCCTAGATACTTTGAAGAGACTGTTGTTAGTAATATGGATGTTGAAGAAACTTTTTATGGTGTCTTAGAAGGAAATGATGAAACTATTATTGGAAACTGGAGGAAAGGTGATCCATGTATAAAGTCACAGAGAACTTAACCAGATTGACTCCTGATGTTTTCTGGAAGGCAGAATTTGAAATTGGCAAGCTTGGGCCTTTAGCTGAAGAATATTCCAAAGTAAACTCAGAGAATGTGGCTTGGCTTCTCCTTGAAGCTTATAGAAAATTCTAGACAAGAGAGATAAGCTGCTGACTGAATTGTTGGACACAAACAAATCAGAAACTGATTCTGTAAATTCCAATCCTCTGGAAATCAAGCTCCCAAATGATAGTGCCCCAATTGAGGACTGACCTAAACTTGGAAGTTGTAAATCAGGATGGAAAATGCAGTTATCTAGGAAATATGTGTGGAAAGTCTTACTGTCTGATCACTTGGACCCTTGTTTCCTGCATGCTAAACCAGCAAAGTTTTTGAGAGAAATATAGGAATAAAACTATTGCCAGCTTGGACAAAAAGGAACATCAACAGGAGAGAAGGAAGAGGAAACAGCTTTAAGAGCAAAACCATGGAAGCTGAATTCTGGAATTAAAACATCACTTTGGGCCAAAAGGAATGCTTTCCATGTGTACAGAGATGGTGAGTTTGCCCTGGCAGGTGAAGAAGGTGGATGTTCTCACCCAAAGTTCAGGGAGAGTTTTGCCACCCCAGGGGACAGAGTGGGTGGAGCACATTTCTCAAGGATTACGGTGGTTAAGGTCATCACCTCATTGGTCTGAGAGGAGTGCTCTTGTCCCCCATGGATTAGGGAAGACCAGGTCACCAACTCTGCTCTGAGAGGGTTGAGCCTGTATGCCAAAGATTAAGGAGGATGTTGTCTTCACTTCACTATACTAAAGGGATTAAGACTAACCCAAACTCTGGGTAAAGTGTGGCAATCACCCCGATGCTCTTGGAGGGTGAAGTCTAGAGCTTGGTTGCCACCCAGATTCTTGATGAGGGTGGAAACAAGAAAGTGGCCATTGTGCAAACCTGTGGAAATAGTGGGTTCCCATGTGGCCCCAAGGAGAAGAAACCTTCATCTTAAGATTGACTCTCAGACTTTGACATCCAATGAAGTATGTCCTCAGGTTTACTGAAATGTAGAGGACCCATGACTCATGTTTCACCCTAAATTTCTCCTTATTGTAATGAAAATATTTATTCTTTGCCTCTCCATTTGTGTATAAAGCAGATAACTTCTTCTGTAAGTTTCAGAGCTCTATTGCAGATGGGATTTTGCCCAAAGACAAATTGTATTTATTTAAACTTATTATAATGTGATTTTGTACTTAGTATTGTTATTGAAATAAGTTTTTTTTTTAATACTGTAATATCTTTTTGGAATTCAGAGGATGGAGTGTGGCAGTTTGATATTGTTTATGAATTCCAAAAATAGATATTGGATTATGTTTGTAAACTGTTCTTTCCCTCTAGGCATATTAGATTATATTGGATTCAGAGGTTTCACTTTTACTTGATTAAATAATGATTAAGGCTTTGATTGGGCCACATCAGTAGGATGTTACATCTCCACCCCCTTGGTGGGTGGGAAATCACAGAGAAACCACACCACAAAGAAGTGAGTTTGGAGTTTTAATGGAGCTCAGGAAGTAAGCACACAGAGGAGCAGAGCAGCTGAACCCAGAGAGAGCCAAGCCCCAGGGAGAGGTATAGCTGGTCATCTGATAGCCTACAGCTGGCCTTGTTTAGAGAGCAGGACTCATGAGCCCAGATAGAAACAAACCCCAGGAAGGGAGGAACCCAGGATGTCTGGACTCTTGGCAGATGTTGGCAGCCATCTTGTTCCAAGTCATGGCAACAGACTTTGGTGATGGAAGTAACATATGCTTTATGGCCTGGTAACTGTGGGCTTCTCCCTTAAATAAATACCCTTTATAAAAGCCAGCAGACTTCTGGTATTTTGCATCAGCACACCTTTGGCTGACTAAAACAATGCTTAAACTGGTTCTCTGCCCCTTACTGATTTCCAGCTTTTTTCCATTGTGCTCAGATAAATTAATTTGTATAGTTTAAAATTTTCTGAATATATTGAGAGTTTTTCTGTGTCCCAGCATGTAGTTTATCCTGGAGAATGGTTCATATGCACTAGAGAAGAATGTGTATCCTTCTGTATTTGGGTGTAATGTTCTGTATAACTAATAGTTCTAGATCCTCTATTGTATTATTCAAAGTCTCTGTTTCTTTATTTTTCCTTTGTTGACATGTTCTGTCTAATGGTAATAATGGTGTACTAAAGTCCCCCACATTTATTGTAGAGGTACCTATTTCTGCAATTTAATTTTTCCAATGTTTGCCTCATGTATTTTGAGGCACCCTTGTTAGGTGCATAAATATTTATGATTGTTCTTTTTTCTTGATAGGTTACCCCTTTTATTAATATATAGTTTCTTCCTCTGTCTCTTACAATAGTTTTTTAATTTAAAGACTATTTGACCAGTATTAGTATAGCTATTCCTAACCTTTTCTGGTTATTATTTGCATGGAAAATTGTTTTCCAACCATTCTCTTTCAATATCCTTGTGCTCCTGTGTTTAAGGTGAGTTTCTTGTTGACATCATATACATGAGTCACATTTCCTTATCTCTTCTGCCAATATGTGTTTTTTGATTGGAGAAGTTAATCCATTAACATTCAATGTATTATTGTCAACTAAATCTTTACAATAGCCATATTTTCTTCATTCTTACACGCTCCTCCAAGCCTCTCTCTACTGTTTTTTCCTTTCATCCTGCAGAACTCCCTTTAATAGTTCAAGAAGGGCAGGTTTCTTGTTCACAAACTCTCTTTATTTCTGTTTATCTCCAAATATTTGAACTCTCCCTCAGTTGTGAATGCCAGTTTTGTTGGATGCAGAATTCTTAGCTAACAGTGTTTTTGTTTTCTTTAGTACCTTAACTATGTCATGCCACTGTCTACTTTCTCCATGGTTTCAGATTAGAAATCAACACTTACTCTTATCAAAGTTCCCTTGTATGTGATGAATCTCTTTTTTCTTGTTACTTTCAGTATTCTGTCTTTGTCTTGATCATTGGACAATTTCATAAGTATATGTATTGGGGTGGGCCTATTAGGATTTATAGAGTGTGGAGTGTGCTGCACTTCCTGGACATGTACATCTGTGACCCTCAAAAGAATTGGGAAATAATCACCTATTATTCCCTTACACATTCCTTCTGCCCTTTTTCCCTTCTTTTCTCCCTTTGGGATTCTTATAATATATATATATATATATAT
>JAQZBX010055759.1:0-18341 GCA_029593785.1 Cabassous unicinctus | reverse complement strand
TATTTATTATTTATTTATCCCCCCCCTTGCTGCTTGTGCTGCTGTGTCCATTCGCTGCATGTCTTCTCTGTGTCTGCTTATCTCCCCCTTGCTGTGAGGTCTTGCCACATCAGCCCACGGTGCCGCGCGAGCTGGCCTGCCCTCACAAGGAGGTGCCGGGAAGCGAACCCCGGGCCTCTCATATGGTAAACGGGTGCTCTATCCATTGTGCCACACCCGCTTCCTGCCGTGAGGTTGCTGCATCAGCCCACTGCACCGCTCAGGCCGACTGCCCTCACAAGGAGGCCTCGGGATGCGAACCCGGGCCTCCCATATGGTAAACGGGGGCTCTATCCACTGAGCCACACCCGCTTCCCGCATCATGTCATTTTACCCAGAAAAACATTTGGTTTGAGGTACCCAAACTTTTAAAATCTGAATATTAAAAGTAACGTACTCAGGGATTCAAGAATCATTGAAAAAAATTAAATCTTAAAATGATATCCTTTATGAGGTCTCTAGATATAATTTTAAAACTTAAGAGTAGAATGGAAATATGAATTAATTGCTTTCTTTACCTTTGATGTAGAAAACAAAATTGATAATGAAACATATTAGACATTATTTTCTGATGTCTGATGTTCTCTCTAAAGAACTTAGTTATTCTGAAAGCCAGCCAATGACCACGTCAAGAATGCAGTGAGGGAAATAATAATTTTTCTTCTTTTGTGCTCTCTTCTCTCCTTAAATTCCTATTTATGCTTATGTTTCAATCCCTGGAATGCTTGGAATACAGGCTACTCACTCTAGATCAGACATTTTCAACCTTGGCTGCACATTGCAAATCATCTAGGAACTTTAAAATAATCCTGATGCCTAGGTCTCATCCCCAGAGATGAGGATTTAATTGGTCTGGAATGTGGCCTAGGCATCGGAATTTTTAAAAACTTTCCAAGTATTTCAATGTGCTGTTAGGAGGTAAGAAACACTACTTTAGAGTCTTGCTACTCAAAGTGTGATCTAGGACCAGCAGCTTTAGTATCACCTGGAAACTTACTAGAAATGCAGAATCTTAGGGCCCCATCTCAGACCTACTGAATCAGAATCTGGAATTTAATAAAATCCCTAAGTGATTCATATGTACATTAAAACTTGAGAAGCATTGGTCTTGGTCTGTGGTTCTGAACCAGAGGCAATTTTGACTCCCAGGAGTCATTTGGCAAAGTCTGGTTGTCACAATAGAGGGAAGGTGCTACTGGCATCTAGTGTGTGGAGACCAGAGATGCTATTAAACATCCTGCAATTCACAGAACAGCCCCTCACAACAAAGTGTCAATAGTGCTGAGGTTGAGAATTCCTGGTCTACATAGTCTCAGAGAATTCACATTCATCCTAGGTACTTTCCCAGAGTTCTTGGGAACTCTGCCTTTACCTTTGGGTCTGGTTAGACAAGATACAGAGAGAGACCAGTTTAATGTAATCTATGCTGGTGTGGTGCTGCTGCTTTTTATGTTTGTGCAAAGAGAGAAACAATATTTCCAAACATTCAGCTTATATAGCACTCCCACTTTTATATTGTATACATGAATATCCCTACCTGCATTTTATATGCAGAATTTCAGTTTTTCATATGTCTCATACATTTTTGAGCAATCTCATTATGGCCCTCATGGGATTCCCAATCGTGGTGCTGGAGGCTTATATCTTGCTCACTTATCTAGGCTGCTGATCCTTCTCACTGCCGCTTGCCTAATACAAACTTTATCCCAGCTCACTGCTTTCCTCACTTTCTCCTTATTTTTCTAGCAGTGAGGTGGCTCTGGATTGTGGGAATAGCCAGGTATCCGTATGGGAACTTCAAAGAGGGTCACATATGCACATGAAAACCTATTCAGTCTAAGACAGACCCCTTTTCCCCACCTCTATATCGCAAATACCCATGTGTTCTGCTGGCAGAAGATTAAGGATTGAGGGCCTCAGCAGCAGGTCAGGGGCACGGTGGTGGGCCACTCCTCATTTTCTCTAATCCTCTGTATCAATAGCTACCTCTTTTTAGCCCAAGTACCTGTTAAGTTCTTTTTTTTTTAAAGATTTATTTTATTTCTCTTGTCCCAACCTCCTGTTGTTTGCACTTGCTGTGTCTGTTCATCTTTGTTTCTTTTAGGAGGCACTGGGAACCGAACCTGGGATCTCCAATGGGGGAGGGAGGCACCTAATCACTTCGGTCATCTCAGTTCCCTGCTTCATTGTATCTCTCACTATGTTTTTCCTCTTGTGTTTCTTGTTGCGTCATCTTGTCGCGTCAGGTTGCTGTACCTGCCTGTCGTGCCAGCTTGCCATCCTGCTCGTTCTCTTTAGGAGGCACCGGGAACCTCTGCTCCCTGCTTTGTTGTGTCTCTCATTATATTTTTCTTCTTGTGTCTCTTGTTGCATCATCTTGTGTCAGCTTGCTGCACCTGCCCGTTGCACCAGCTTGCTGTCTTCTTTAGGACACACCAGGAACTGTACTGCAGACCTCCCATGTGGTAGGCGGGAGCCCAATCGCTTGAGCCACATCTGCTTTCCCTGTTAAGTTCTTTAACATATGAGCTGCCTGAACAATAATTGGAGATTTGAAACGATTTTTAGTTTTCTATAAATGGAACCTTATTTAAAATGGATATGCCTATAGCTTTACTTATAGATACTTGACTTTCAAAAGAGGGAATTGCTTAAAAGATAAGGAGACATTGGTTGTGTTAGACTTGTGGGTTGACATCATCTGAAAGCATAAGTAATGTGTTGATTTATCTGTTATTGAACACAGAACTCCCCTGAGTATCTTATTGTAATGAGAAGTTTGCAGTGGCTATGGCAAAAAGTTATTAAAAAGGATGCTTTTCCCTTAGGGAAAAGGAGGGTTTTGAGGGTAGTTGTAAAACTCCTAGAAATGTTTTAAAAACTCCATGTAAAACTCTTGGCTTTGTCCAGAAATTGTTTATAATGCCTAAGTTATGCCATGCCATTGTTTATAAAAAACTGGCAACTTGTCTCTTAGCCATTGTCTCTAATCAATTTATGGCATCTCTTTCAAAAAGGTGGCTATCATACATGAGACCATAGATGTGGAAGGTGGGGAAAAAACCTTTAATGTAGTTTTTAGAAAGTGGAGAGAATGAATGATTATAATTATATAGTTTTCACCCGGTATCTTCATGAAGCCTTTCCTATCCTTCTCTTCCACCAACCCTGCCTGAATTCAAGGCAATATTGCATGATAATTTATCTCTGTATATTTTATCCTTTCCCCACTAGATTGATAGGGCCATTATGCAATTTTCAAAGCAAATATGATTGGGGCCATCTAAAATATTACCTGATAAAATTTACTAATAAAAAGAGTTGGTAGGAAACCTTTTTGGCTGGATATTGGACTTTGTTTTTTTATTATTTATTTATTTATTTTTATGTTTTTAAAGATACTTGGATTATATAAATGTCACATAAAAAATACGCCCTGTTCCCCACACCTCACACATTTTCCCACATTAACAACATCCTTCATTAGTGAGGTATGTTCATTGCAATTGGTGAACACATTTTGGAGCATTGCCACTAAGTGTGGATTAAAGTTTACATTGTAGTTTGCACTCTCTCCCACCCAATTCTGTAAGTTATGGCAAGACTTATAACGGCCTGTATCTGTCATTGCGATGTCATTCAGTATAATTTCAAGTCCCAAAAATGCCCCCGTATTACACCGTTTTTCCTCTCCCTGCCCTCAGAACCTCCAGTGGCCACTGCCTCCACATCAATAATATACTTTCTTGCTCTGCTAGAATCATAAGTCTATAGTAGAATACCAGTAAATCTACTTTAGTCCATAGTTCATTCCCCAATCCTGAGGATTCTGGGATGGTGATGTCTACTCCACCTCTAATTGAGAGGGGGCTGTGATCCCATAGGGCCGATGAATGGTACTCTTGCTTGCAGTTGTACTTTTTTGGTTCCTTGGTATGGTAGTTGTCCATCATCACCTCCATGTTAGTTGTCCTGGGTGAGACCAATGAACTGGAGAGTAGGTGTTACAACTCTGCTGAGATTCAGGGCCCAGCTGGCACATGGCCAGCCCAAAGATTTGAGTCTCTTGGTTGTATACCTACCAATTCTAGTAATAATTATAGGTTCAAATAGAAAGACAGAAGAGCCATGTGTAGGGAAACCACAACTGAGTCCAACTCTGTCACTCTGGGGAGCATACATTCCAAAATAGGGCCCACTGGCAAGGCACTAAACTCCTGAGCTACCTGCCCTGACCATAGTGTCTGGATGTCTCCAAAACCCTCAGGACGCCCACTATTTGGGGTAGTATCTACTTTGGCAGTCAATGAGTTCCTGCTTAGATGTGTATAAGCATAACCTCTGGAATGACCTTCCAACTCTCTTTGAAGTCCATGTGAGGAAAGTACATAATACTAAATATTCTTCAGTATTGTTGAAATGTAGCACATTTGTAAGGCAGAGAGTCTTATCGTCTTAGTACATTATTTAGAAACTTTCAGTTAAATATTGTAGATTGAACAGATAAGTTTATATCCAACACTTCCTAAAACTCCACTGAAATAATAATAAAGGTTAAAAAGGCAAAAATTTCAGAAAATGGATGTCAATAAAATTTTGGAAGATATGAAATAAGTAGATAAATGGTAGCTGTCAGCATTTTCGAGAAAGCTAAAAACTAAGTGCCTGCAGTGGGAAAAGAAAGCAAGAAAAATGATTAGAACTCTTGAGCTTCAGAAATGCTCAGGAATTGAAGGTACCAGGAACCTCTGAAGTCAGGGAAGTGAGTAGGTCTGAAATAGGAAGATTGGTTGAAAGTCTGTTAGAAGCATTTAGACTCCTAGGTCCCTTTCTCTACCCTGTGCTGCATGACAGCCACTCCTTCCCCACCCCAGCAGAAAATGAGATGTTGAACAAGAGGCATTTTTGGATTAGACACAGATCAGGTAGGGGGAGGAACCATTCTGAAATGGATGCAAGGACACACAAAGTCCTCATATAGAACACTGAATCACCACCACTATTTCCCTTCCCGTACCCAATTTTGAGAATGCCAGAACCAGGATTTATTCCCATTTGTGGTGGGGGTGGGGAAAAAAAAATTTATCCCTAGGGATATCCAAGCAAAAAGACCTACTATACCAAGGGTTGGGAATTCAGTTTCCTGCCCAGTCACCTTAGAAAAAGCCCTCAAGAAGATGAACAGCCTCGTGGTATGCATTGAGCTTCTCATCAGCTGTGTAGTGTAAGTCTTCACTTTTGAACAGACACAGCCAAAGATCACCACACATTTGAGGAAAGCCTAATACAAAAGTCAGAGATAAAACAAACAGAGTGAGCTGGGTAGCCAGGAAGGAAGAAAAAGTAAAGATACTTAGGAAGAAAAACCCAAAACCAGACAATGTGGGGAGTGGAAAAATGGCCAGAAAATGATAATGGAGATGAGAGAAGTTCTTTAATTTGTGAAACTAGAAATAAGATGACTGTAGCAGTTTGGCAATTTGGTATAGTTATGAATTCCAAAAATAGATATTGGATTATGCTTGTGAACTGGTCTGTTCATCTGGGCGTGATTAAGTTATGATTAGGGCTTTAATTGGGCCATGTCAGTAGGGCGTTGAGCCCTGCCCCTTGGTGGATGGGGAATCAAAGATAAAAGACATGGCAAAGGACAGAGTTGGAGTGTTTGAGTTAGAGTTCTGATGTTGGAGCCCTGAGCTGGAGCCCCGGGAAGTAAGCATATGGAGGATCTTGGTCTTGAGGAAGGAGAGGAGGCCCCGGGAAAAGAAACTAGCTGTTCACCTGACAGTTCACAGCTGGCCTTGTGGAGAGAGGCAAAGCCTAGAGAGCCTCATAGTCTGCAGCTGACCTTGTGGAGGAAACGGAGATGCTGAGCCCGGAGAGAAACGCAGCCCCGGGAAGAGAGGAATCCAAATAGCCTGAACCCTGGCAAACGTCGGCAGCTGTTTGCCTCTAATACGTGGCAACAGACTTTGGTGAAGGAAGTAACTTATGCTTTATGGCCTAGTAACTGTGGGCTTCTAGCCCAAATAAATACCCTTTATGAAAGCCAACTGATTTCTGGTATTTTGCACTAGCACCCCTTTGGCTGACTAATACAATGACTAAAAAGGAGTATTCTAAGAAACAGCTCATGAAATTTAAAATATGACTACAGAAATGAAAAGCTCAATAAAAATGTTTGAAAATGAAGTTGATGTGAAATCTTTGAAAAGTAGCACCAAAAACCAAAGAGATGGGAATATAAAAGAGAAGGGTAGGGTAGGATAAGAATGGTAAGAAAATTAGAGGATCAGTTTTGACATTCCAACATACAATTAATAGAAATTTCATAAAGATAGAGCAGAAAAGACAGGGAAAGAAACCATCAAAGAAATAGTTCAAAATGAAATATTGTAGGGGAGTGGGCATAGCTCAGTGGTTGAGCACCTGCCTCCCATGTACAAGGTCCCGAGTTCAATCCCTGGTGCCTCTTAATTAGAACTGAAGAATATGAGTTTCAAGAATGAAGGGACTTAAGCAGAGCTTGGCACAATGGGTTAAAATAGAGCCACACCAAGGCCTATTCTAGTGAAATTTCAGAAAATTGGGGGGAAAAAAAGATCCAAAAAGTTTCCAGAGACTAAAACAAAAGATCTCACATAAAAATTTGGGAATCAGAAGGACTTAAGATTTTTCAGCTTGACACTAGAAGACAATGGAACAATGCCTTCAAAACTGTGAAAATTATTATCCACCTAGAATTCTATACTTAGCAAAACCAGAATCAAGTATGAGGATAGGACACAACCATTTTTCAGATATGTAAGATCTCAGAGGGTTTACTTCGCATGCATCCACCATTACTGGAAGATGTGTTCCACCAAAACAAGGAGCAAACCAAGAAAGAGGAATACTTAGGATCTAGGAAACTGAGGATGCATTGTAGGACAGAGATGAAGGGAATTCTTACATTTACAGTTGAGTACCAGGCTGGGAAAGACACGAGTCCAGAGTGGAACGGGTGGAATGTCTCCAAGAAAAGGGGGAAAAAATTAGCTGATGTGTGTGAACATATTGAGAGGAGATGGAAAATGTTGGAGAGTATGGGGTTGAATATTAGTAAGAAGTATAAGTACTTTTTTTTTATTTCAGGGAAAAAAAATTAGAAAAGGAGGTAAAGTATAGTACTCTATGTGGTTTAGCTGCAGGGCTTATTCAGCCAGTATGACAATATGGGTTGTTAAAATATTAGAATATTTATGTGGTGATCGGTAAATAGCCACTCCCCCAAGGACCTTCCCTATTGTTCTGTTACCTTCCTTAAGCCTCTCTAGACACTGTTCCCTGTCCAACAGTTAATAGGTTAGTAACTGGCATGGCAGGGGTCCCCCAGGACCCTACTCACCTTATGGCCTCTGTTCTGATTGATTGGTGTCAGAGTACCAGTTAAATATTTTGAATATGCTTAGTTGTGAATAATGTTTACATAATTGTAATTATATAAATCTGGAATATTGGTTTAGTAAACATTGTGATAAAATTATAGTAGGAGGATGCAGGGAGGAGATGTTGTGGGGAAGAGAGGGAGAGTAATAGAGCTAATTTCTTTTCTGTACTAGGAAATCTATAGATAATATATGAAACTGACAAAAGTCTAAAGCTGTATAAGCAAGTAATTTAGAAATACAGAATTAACAGCAAAAAAATAGCTTAAAGTTTAAACGTGGTTGCTTCTGGGAAGTGGAAATTGTGTGTATGAAGTGTGGTGCAGGGGATTGTTATTTTTCATTATATGCTTTGTAAAGCTGTTTGACTTAAAATTCTGAATGTCTAGTACGTTGAGAAAAATAGAAATTAATTTAAAGAGAACATTATTTAAAAAACAACTTTAGTCTTCTAAACAGATTGATTTTCTTTCCCTCTAGTGGCAGTATGATCACCTCACAGCTACCTATCTTCTGCTTCTAGCTAAGAAGGCTCGGGGAAAACCAGTTCGTTTAAGGCTTCTTTCTTTTTCCTGTGGACAATCTAGCGCATCTCCATTCACAGACTTCAAGGTAAATGTTAGAATCTTTCTGTGAACGCCTGCTGGTCTTCCCTGTTCTTGAGTGGATATATTACTGGGAAAATTAACTTCTCTGGTATCAAGGAGTTAAGAGGCAAGACATTTTAGGATTTGAACATTTTTAATGAGAAAAATGAAGTTCTGAACTTGAAGTCTAAAAATCTGAATGTTAGCATGACTTTTGAAAAAGACCCTTTGCCCCCATCCTTGCTTTTTTATTTTTATTTTTCCTACAAAAGTAATTTCTGGTTATGGTAGAAAAATTTTAAGCTAAAAGTAAAACAGAATTTACCTGTAAACCTACTACCTATAAATCCTATAGTTAATATTTTACTGTCTTTTCAGTCTTTTTTAAGTGTGCTTGTTTATATAATTTATGTACATGTAAATACTGTTAAAGGACACAGTATTATTGAAGTATAGATAATTATAAAAATTGTTGGGACCAATGCCTGTGAGTATGGTATATATCTAGTACTTTGTATGACATGAAATTTTTTAATGGATATTTTGATAGTATTTTATGTTAAGGGTTTAGGTTTTTGTTTTGAGTAGAAGTTATAGTTCATGTAACTCAGATTCCTTGTGTGAGAGTTACAACCAAATGATATTTCTCTATTTTGTCTTCTTTGTTTAATTTTCCTTTGTTATGGACATTTGGAGTGAAGATGCTTTCCATGTTTGGAAGCTTCTCATCATTCCTAATACTTGAATTAGTCTCTGTTTTCTGTGTAATTCTTTGTATTTCCCATGGCTTAAAAATCAGCCTTGTAAATACTTTGCCAGATGGGTGTAGAACTTTGTAATATAATTTTCCCTCAGATTAATTCAGGTTGTATCACCCATTCTGTCCACATCACCAAACCCTTAAAAAAAAATTTTTTTTTAACAATCCCCCCCTCCCCTGAGATGGCTCCCTCATCTGTTTGCTTATTGTTTTTGCTCGTCTGCTTGTTGTGTGCTTTTTCTATTTAGGAGGCATGGGAACTGAGCCTGGGATCTCCCATATGGGAGGCGGCTGCTCAACTGCTTGAGCCACATCTGCTCCCACCAAACGCTTTAAACTCTCAGACTCAAGGAACACTTTTGGACCCAGGAGGACCAAAAGCATGACCTTTGCTTCTGATCAAGATAATTACAGATAATTACCATTATGCTAAAAATAACCACTTAAGCTAAATGTTTAAATTTACAAGACCTCAGTTAAGAGAGGGAGTTACCTGAGCCCTTGGATTTTCTTATATCTGGATTAGGCTTGATCCCAAATTGCTCTGCTTCTATGATTCATAGCATATCCAAGTGGAAAAGACCGAGGAGATGTTTATCTTCCATCTACTACATGGATGAGCATTTATGTAATAATTATTGGCCATTTATATTATTAAATCAATTTTTATATCAGAGAGACATTTTATGACAAGAAATGAAGTAGATATCAAATTTTGGGTTTTTTTCTGATCTTTATGCAAATCATTGAGACTTGAAGTGCTAGCCCGTGCAGGAGTGCTGGCCTGTGCAGAGAGCTGGTGTAGTAAGATGACGCAACAAAAAGAGATGCAGAAGAGAGACAATGAGAGATGCAGCAAATCAGGGAGCTGAGGTGGCGCAAGAGATTGAGCAGCCTCTCTCCACTCCAGAAGATCCCAGGATCGGTTCCTCGTGCCACCTAAAGAGAAGACAAACAGACACAGAAGAAAATAAATAAATAAATCTTTAAGGCAAACAAACAAAAACTACATCATAGTAGATGGTAGTTGTCAGATGATTTGCTAGAGTTGTGCTGTAGGGGCTTTAAAGGATGGCAGTGATTGCCTTGGGTCATCCAAACTTGATGTAGAGTTGAGTTTAGAAAAATGGTAAAGAAGGGTGGCAGCATTTAGGAAAAGCAAAATGGAATTAGCAAAAGCTCAGGAGTCTAAATGTGCTTGATTTAGTCTGCTGACAATGGCTAGACTTGTTTGATTAGAATGATGAGTTCAAGTATAGGAAGAGTGAGAGAGATGGAGAGAAGGAGTGAGTGAGCTAAAAGGGTAGATGTGAGCTAGATTATAGAGAACCTTGAAATGCCATGCCAGAGGTTTGGACTTTATGTCATAGGTAATGGGGACCACTGAAGAATTTTGAGCAAGAGTAAGACATGACTATGATTTTGAAAACTTCATCCAGTGTTATATAGAATTACCCAGTTAGGGATTGTATGTGTGCTGTTACTCCCCACTGCAGTACCCAAGACAGTCATCATTCCTGCAACACTGAGCCTAGACTTAGCTTTAGTATCTTTCTCAAACGAGCACTCCACACAACCACTTTTTTTTTTTTAAGATTTATTTTATTTATTCCTCCCCCACCCCTGTTATTTACACTTTCTGTGTCTGTTCATTGAGTGCTTGTCTTCTTTTTAGGAGGCACCGGGGACTGAACCTGGGACCTCTCATGTGGGAGGGAGGTATCCAATCACTTGAGCCACCTCCTCTCCCTGCTTGTTGTGTCTCTCATTGTGTTTCCTCATTGTGTCTCTTCGTTGCCTCATTTTGTTGTGTCAACTCGCCATACCAGCCTGTCGCATCAGCTTGCTGTCTTGCTCGTCTTCTTTAGAAGGCACCGGGAACCAAAATTGGGACTTCCCGTGTGGTAGGCAGGCACCCAACTGCTTGAGCCACCTCTGCTCCCCCCACAGCCACTTCTAATTGATGCTAATTGGCAAACATGGGAAACTGTCATCCATGGTTGAGAGGGTGAAAAGATTGGTGACAGAGACCAAATTGTCTCTTTGAATAGGTCAGGTATGAGAGGATTTGTCTTTGAACTAAGACAGTGGTAGTGGGACTGGGAAGGAGAGGATGAAATGTAAGAAATTCAGGTAAAATCATCAGGCCAGGTTAACTAGATATTGAGGAAAAATGATAGAGGGAGAAATTAGAAATCCAATTATATGGTACAATCTTAGAACTTAGAGTATATCTAGTATACCCTTAGTTTATAGAGGAGAAAGAATGAGGTAGAAAATAAATTACTCTGATGGTAGTGTTAACACAGAACCCCAAATTTCCTGTTGGCTAGAGATCTTTCATAAGGGTAATTTATTCCTGATAGAAATTATTAACTACTTAGTATGTTCTTACAACCAAGAAACCTGTATTTCAAAGTTGTTTCTCATCAACCTTCTACTTTGTCAGAGTCTTTTATTTATAGACTTGATGAAGAGTTATTTGTCTGATACTATAGTGATTGCCTGATAATGATAAGCTAAGTAGTATACCATATAATATAAAAAAATATTCTAAGACCTATTGTTTGAGAGTCAGAGATTCTCCTGTCTAATAATTTGAACTAAAATATTTTGACTTACTGTTTTCTGTACTGGATGGTGAGCTCCTTGAATATACTATCTCTTATTTGTTTCTGCTTCGAAGACCTTGCCCTGTTCTTGGAATATAATATTTTAAAAGTTGAATCATAGTGCTTTTGTCTTGAAGTTCTGTCTTTTAATTGAACAGGCAAAGAATTGGAGTCTGGAAGATGTGACAATGAGTGATGAAAATTATGTAGTTGGATTAGCACACAATGAATGGTGTGAAGATAATTCATCAACAGGTGTGGCTACACCCCAAACACCAAAGGTTAGTTATTTTTAATACTATTTAAAGCAAGATATATACTCTTAATTATAAAAACATCTAGAATCTAACAAGAAATCAAGTATGTGCTTACAAATTTAATGAATTCTTAAACCATTGAAAACATTAATGAGAGATTGTTGAAATATGAGTGAAAGGGAAGTCAATTTTTTTCAAGTTCAAGGAAACCAAATTCCATTTTGGAGCACTTTACCTCCTCCACCCCCATTTTAAAATGAGGCATAGTTTGCATGCAGTTAAATTCACTTTTTTTACAGTTCTATGTTTTGACAAATGCATACATCATTTAACCACCACCAAAATCAAGATATAGAACAATTCCTTTGCCCCACCCACCCACCAAATTCCCTCATGCCCCTTTGTAATCAATCCCTTATCCACTCCCAACTCTGGGCAACTACTATTCTCTTTTGGTAATCTTTGTATCCTACTTGGAGTTTGTTGGACTTCTTGGATCTGTGGATTATTTTTCATCAAATTCGGGATATTTTCTGCTATTTATTTTTTTAATAAGTTGTAATGGTTTATTTTATATTCCTGCATTATTCTTTATTCTTGTTTTTTTTACTCAGTAGTGTTTTTTTAGAGCAGCTTTATTGAGGTATATTCACATACCATACATCCTATCCAAAGTGTACAAAGTCTTTTAGTATGCTCACAGTGTTTTGAATTCATCACTACAAAAAATGTTAGAACCATTTCATTGCTCCAAAAAGAAAAACTCCACACCCTTTAGCAGTCACTTTTCAATCCCTCTATCCTTCCCCAGCCCTACACAACCACTAATCTAATTCTATCTTTATAAATTGATTTATATTTACATTTTATACAAATGGAATCATATAATATGTAGTACTTTGTGTCTGGTTTCTTAGCATGTTTTTTTTGTTTGTTTGTTTTCCCTGATATTAACAACTTGTAACATTAACATACATTTGTTCAGTTTCAAAGACAGTCTTATATATGCAATATTACCCATATTCATGTTTCATATGAGTTTCACTGTATTGTACAATCCCATGTTACGTTTTATTGCTTTCCTTCTAGTAATATACATGACCTTGGACTATACCTTTCAACCATTATCATATCCATATAATAGAACTGCTAGTTATAAACACCATGATGTGCTTTTACTTTTTCTATTCCAAAGATTAACAAATTTTTTACCCGTTTTGCAAAGACTAACCCTTTCTATTTTCTAACCTCATTCTATTTTCTGGTGACCTGTATTCTAGTTATTAATTCTATTTGTTTATATGATATATTTAGTTTATAATAACACAGTCATACAGTATTTGTCCTTTTGTGTCTGACTTGCTTCACTCAACATATGTCCTCCAGGTTCATTGATGTTGTCATATGCTTCACAACTTCATTTCTTCTTACAGCTACGTAATATTTCATTGTGTGTGTATACCACAGTTTGTTTATCCATTCATCAGTTGATGGACACCTGGGTTGTTTCCATCTTTGAGCAATTGTGAATAATGCTGCTGTGAACTTCGGTGGGCAGATGTCTGTTTGTGTCACTGCTCTCAGTTCTTTGGGTATATACCTAGTAGTGGTATTGCTGGGTCATGTGGCAAATCTATATTCAACTTCCTTAGGAACTTCCAAACAATCCTTCACAGTGGCCGTACTATTCTACATTCCCACCAACAGTGAATAAGTGTTCCTCTCTCTCCACATCCTCCCTGACATTTGTAGTTTTCTGACTTTTTAATCGTAGGTGTGAAATGATATCTCATTGTAGCTTTGGTTTGCATTTCCCTAATCGCTAGTGATGTTGAACATTTTTTCATGTGTTTTTTTGCCATTTGTATTTCCTCTTTGGACAAATGTCTATTCAAATCATTTGCCCATTTTTGAATATGTGATTTCCAAATATTTTCTCCCATTGAGTCAGCTGCCTTTTTCACCCTTTTGACAAAATCCTTTGAGGTGCAAGAGTGTAATTTTGAGAAGGTCCCATTTATCTATTTTTTCTTTTGTTGCTTGTGCTTTGGGTATAAGATCAAAGAAACCACCACCTACCACAAGATCTTGATGATGTTTCCAAATATTTTCTTCTAGTAGTTTTATGATCCTGACTTTTTTTTTAGGAGATACTGGGGATTGAACCCGGGACCATGTTGGTCCTGGCTTTTATATTTAGGTCTTTGATCCATTTTGAGTTGATTCTTATATAGGGACTGACATAGGGATCCTCTTTCATTCTTTTGGTTATGGATAGCCAGTTCTCCCAGCACCATTTGTTGAAAAGACTGTTTTGTCCTGTTAACATGGCTTTGGTAGGTTTGTCGAAAACCAGCTGGCTATAGAGGTAAGGGTTATTTCTGGGCTCTAAATTCTATTCCACTGATTGACATGTCTATCTTTTTTTGTTGTTGTTGTTGTTTATTCTCCACCCCCCTTGTTGTTTGTGCTCGCTGTGTGCTCATCTTCCTTTTAGGAGACACCGGGGACTGAACCTCGGACCTCCCGTGTGGGAGGGAGGCGCCTAATCACTTGAGCCACCTCCGATCCCTGCTTTGTTGTGTCTCTCATGTTCTCCTCCTTGTGTCTCTTGTTGGGTCACCTTGTTGCATTAGCTCACCGCGCCAGCCCATCGAATCAGCTTGCTGTCTTGCTTGTCTTCTTTAGGCGGCACCGGGAACTGAACCCGGGACCGTCCATGTGGTAGGTGAGAGCTCAATGAGTCACATCTACTTCCCCAATGTTTCTATCTTTATGCCAATACCATGCTGTTTTGACTGCTGTAGCTTTGTAGTATGTTTCAAGGTCAGGCAGTGAAATTCCTCCCACATCTCTCTTGTGTTTTAGAATGCTTTTGGCTATTCAGGTGTAGTTTCCCTACCAAATAAATTTGGCAGTTGCTTTTTCTATTTCTGTAAAGTAGGCTGTTAGAATTTTGATTGGCATTGCATTGAATCTATAAATCAGTTTGGGTAGAATTGTCATCTTCACGATATTTCGTCTTCTAATCCATGAACACGGAATGTCTTTTCATTTGTTTAGGTCTTCATTGATTTCTCTTAGCATTGTTTTGTAGTTTTCTGCATATAGGTCCTGTACTACTTTGGTTAAATTGATTCCTAGGTATTTGAATCTTTTTGTTGCTATTGTAATTGGAATTTTTCCCTTTATTTCTTCAGATTGTTCAATACTAGTGTACAGAAACTCTTCTGATTTTTGCATGTTGATCTTGTATGCTGCCACTTTGTTGAACACATTTATTAGCTCAAGTAGCTTTGTTGTAGACATTTCAGAATTTTCTAAATATAGGGTCATGTCATCTGCTAATAGAGTTTTACTTCCTCTTCTCCTATTTGGATGCCTTTTATTTATTTATTTTTTTCTTGTTCAATTGCTCTAGCTAGAACTTCTAGCACAATATTGAATAACACTGGTGACAGTGGGCATCATTGTCTTGTTCCTGATCTTAGATGGAAAGCTTTCAACCTTTCCCCATTGGGTGCAATGTAGGCTGTGGGTTTTTCATATATGCCCTTTGTCATATTGAGGAACTTTCCTTCTATTCCTATCTTTCAAAGTGTTTTTATCAAGAGAGAATGTTGGATTTTGTTGAATGCCTTTTGTGCACTGATCAGGATGATCATGTGATTTTTTTTCCCTTCAATTTGTTAATGTGGTGTATTGCGTTATTTGACTTTCTTGTGTTAAACCACCCTTGAATACCAGGAAGAAATCCCACTTGGTTATGGTGTATAATTCTTTTGATATGCTGTTGAATTCTATTTGCCAATATTTTGTTGATAATTTTTGTGTCAGTGCTCTTTAGAGAGATTGGTGTATAATTTTCTTTTCTTGTATTATCTTTATCTGGCTTCGGTATTAGGGAGATACTGGCTTCATAAAATGTGTTCGTTAATTTTTCCCTCCTCTTCAATTTTTTGATAGAGTTAAGACAGGACTGGTGTTAATTCTTTTCAAAATACTTGGTAGAATTCACCTGTGAAGCTATCTGGTCCTGGACTTTTCTGGGAGATTTTTGATGACTGTTTCAATCTCTTTAAATGTAATTGGTTTATGTTCTTGTATTTCTTGTAGAGTCAATGTAGTTTGTTTCTGCTTTTCTAGGAATTTGTCCATTTCATCTAGGTTACCTAGTTTGTTGGCATACAGTTTCTCATATTATCCTCTTATGATCCTTTTTATTTCTGTAGGGTTAGTTGTAACTTCCCCCTTTCATTTTTTATTTAATTTATTTGCATCTTCTCCCTTTTTTTCTTTGTTAGTTTTGCTACAGGTTTGTCAATTATATTCACAAATATAATTCTGAAAGAATCAGCTTTTGGTTTTGTTGATTCTCTCTATTGTTTTTTTTTTCTCAATATCATTTATTTCTGCTCTAGTATTTATTTAGTTTAAGATTTATTTTATTTATTTCTTCCCCTCCTCCTTGTTGTTTGCATTTGCTGTCTGCTTATGTGGGAGGGAGGCGCCCAATGGCTTGAGCCACCTCCGCTCCCTGCTTATTGTGTCTCTCATTGTGTTTCCTTGTTGTGTCTCCTCGTTGCATCATCTTGTTGTGTCAGCTCACTGTGCCAGCCTGTAGTGTCAGCTCGCTGCCTTGCTTGTCTTCTTTAGGAGACTCTGGTAACCTAACCCAGGACCTCCCATGTGGTAGGTGGGCACCCAACTGCTTGAGCCACATCCGCTTCCCTCTAATCTTTATTATTTCTTTCCTTCTGCTTGCTTTGGGAATGGTTTGACATTCATTTTCTAGTTTCTCCACTTGTTCAGTTAGTTTGATTTTAGCTCCTTTTTTTCTTTTTTAATATAAGTGTTTAGGGTTATAAATTTCCCTCTCAGTGCTGCCTTTGCTGTATCCCGTAAGTTTTGATATGTTGTGAACTTTTCATTCGTCTCAATATATTTACTAATTTCCCTTACAATATCTTCTTTGACCCACTGATTGTTTAGGAGTGTGTTGTTTAGCCTCCACAGGTTTGCGAAGTTTCCTCTTTCCCATCTATTATTGATTTCAAGATTCATTCCATTATGATGTGAGAAGGTGCTTGTATAACTTCAATCTTTTTTTTTTTTTTTTTTTAAGATTTATTTATTTATTTATTTATCCCCCCCTTGCTGCTTGTGTTTGCTGTGTCCATTTGCTGTGTGTTTTTTCTGTGTCTGCTTATCTCCCCCTTGCTGTGAGGTCTTGCTGTATCAGCCCACCGCGCCGCGCGGGCCAGCCTGCCCTCACAAGGAGCCCCGGGAAGCGAACCCGGGGCCTCCCATATGGTAAATGGGAGCTCTATCGATTGAGCCATACCCGCTTCCCAACTTCAATCTTTTTATATTTATTGAGACCTGCCTTGTGACCCAACATGTGGTCTATCCTGGAGAAAGATCTACGAGCACTTGTGAAGAATGTATAACTTGCTGATTTAGGATGCAACACTCTGTATATGTGTGCTGGGTCTGACTTGTTTATCATATTGTTCAAGTTCTCGGTTTCCTTGTTGATCTTCTGTCTAGTTGTTTCTATCTAATGATAATGAGTGGCGTGTTGAAGTCTCCAGCTATTATTGTAGAGATGTCTATTTCTCCCTTCGGTTTTGCCAGAGTTTGCCTCATGTATTTTAGGGCATTCTGATTAGGTGCATAGATATTTATGACTCTTATATCTTCCTGGTAGATTGTCCCTTTTATTAATATATAAAGGCCTTCAGTATCGCTTATAATATTTTTGCATTTAAAGTCTGTTTTGTGTGATTTTAGTATAGCTACCCCTGCTCTTTTTTGGTTACTGTTTGCATGGAGTATCTTTTCTCAACCTTTCATTTTCAGCAAGTTTGTATCCTTGGGTCTAAGGTAAATCTATTTTAGATAGCATATGGATGGTTCATGTTTTTATCCATTCTGTCAGCCTGTATCTTTTGAATGTAGAGTTTAATCCATTCACATTCAATGATATTACTGTAAATGCATTAATTACTTCCACCATTTTATCCTTTGGTTTTTATATGTCCTATCTTATTTTCGTCTTTTTACTCTTTTGGTTATTCTTTTTGCTATCTTGCTTTCTACACTCTCCTCCAAGCCTCTCTCTCCTGTCTTTAATTCAGGCTCTTAAGGCTGCCTTTAATATTTCCTGTGAAGGTGGATTTTTTTTTTTTTAACAAACTCTCTTAGTTTGTGTTTATTTGTGAATTTTTTAAACTCACCTTCATATTTGAAGGACAGTTTTGTTGGATAAAGAATTCTCAGCTGGCAGTTTTTCTCTTTCAGTGTCCTAATTATATCATACCACAGTCTTCTCGCCTGCATGGTTTCTGATGAGAAATTCACACTAAGTCTTACTGGGAGTCCTTTGTATGTGATGGTTTGCTTTTCCCTTGCTGCTCTCAGAATTTTCTCTTTATCTTTGACATTTAACTTTCTGAGTAGTATGTGTCTTGGAGTCTGTCTATTCAGATTTATTCTGATTAGGGTACACTGTGCTTGGACATTTCTTTCATGAGAGTTGGGAAATTTTCAGCTATTATTTTCTCAAATGCTCTTTTTGCCCCTTTTCCCTTCTCTTCTTCTGGGAATCCCATGACACATGTTGTTGTGCTTCGTGTTATCATTCAACTCCCTGAGCC
>JAQZBX010055758.1:0-18341 GCA_029593785.1 Cabassous unicinctus | reverse complement strand
CCCCATTGTCTGCTCTCTGTGTCCATTCACTGTGTGTTCTTCTGTGTCTGCTTGTCTTCTCTTTGGGAAGCACCAGGAACCGATCCTGGGACCTTCTGGAATGTGAGAGAGGTGCTCAATCTCCTTTGCCACCTCAGCTCCCTGGTCTGCTGTGTCTCTTATTGTCTTTCCTCTGTGTCTCTTTTTGTTGCATCATCTTGCTGTGCCAGCTGTCCACATGGGCCAGCTCTCTGCTCGGGCCAGCTCGCCAAACAGGTCAGCTTGCCTTTACCAGGAGGCCCCGGAAATTGAACCCTGGATCTCCTATATGGTAGACGGGAGCCCAATCACTTGAGCAACATCCGTTTCCCTTATTGATTTCCACCTTATTTGTACTGTGGTCAGGTGACATAATCTGTGGTTTAATCCTCTGAAATTTGGTCAATCACATACTTAGTTTGGGTGAAGAAATGTGTATTTTGCAGTTTTGGAGCTCACTGTTAGAAATATGCAATTAGATCAAGAATATTAATTGTGTTTTTTCTTAATATAATAAACTTTATTTTTTAAAAGAGGTTTTAGACTACAGAAAAGTTACATCAAAAGTATAAGGGATTCCCATATACCCCATCCTTTCCCTCTCCCACATCTTTCCCAATCAATGACATCCTACAATTGTGTGGTACATTTGTTACAATTGAAGAATAAATATTGAAGCATTGCTACTAACCAAGGTCTATAGTTTACATTGTGGTTTACACTTTAATTGTGTTTTTAATTCATAAATATTCATACTGATATGCATTTGTTTGCTCTATAAACTTAAAAAGTGGTGTGCTAAAATCTCCCAACACTCCTTGAAGAACTCATTTTACAAGTACCTGGTTTATCTTCATCGCATATGCGCCCTTTAATAGCTTTATGTGATTTTTCCAAATTCCTCTGTCCCCCAGTCTTAACTGGCCTAGGGCATAAACAATCTATTAGACAGAAGTCCTCCTACCTTGTGGCAAATATTTCCACTCATATTGGACATATATGGGATGCTAAACCCCATATAGGAGAAATATCCATGCCTCTTCCCAAGATCTCTCAACACCCTATTAAACTAAAGTTTGTAAAGGACTTAGCCATGTAATTCAAGGGTTATTAGAAAATGAACTTCTGATTCCCATTCACAACCCCTATAATACTCCTATCCCAGCAGTTTAAAAGAAAAACCAAAAAAAGGAAAGAGATATTAATTAGTCTGAGATCTATTAAAAGATTGTTAAACCTAAATTTCCCTTAGCACATAATCCTAATACTATCCTATTCCCTCCACTATTTGCTCCACTACCCATTATTTTACAGGGACAGTTTTGTGTCCAGCTTTCTCTAGCATCCCTCTTGACCAATATTTCTAATATCTGTTCATTTTCACATGTGATGACCCACAATACACCTGGACTGTTATGCCCCAAGCACTCACTGATGCCCCTACCTACGTCTCACAGACTCTGAATGCAAGCCTAAGAGACTTAAAATTCGCTGGTAAATTCCGCTTTGACTCAATGTGTAGATGATCTACTCTTAAGTTCTATTGAATACGGCGTCTCTCTAGAAACAAGCTCCCTCAAGGCTCTGGCTCACATGGGACATAGGGTAGCTAAGAACAAAATCCAACTATGCTCTTTGCATTTCTGCCATTAGTGCCATTGATATTTCAGCTGAAGGGAAGACTCTCTCTCATCACTGGGGTGCCACCATTCGACACTTTTCCCTCCCCCAAAGAAAATGACAGCTAAGAGGTTTCTTAGACCTCATAGGATACCTAATTTTTCCATAATTGCTTCATCCCTTTATGCTATGACTAAAGAATCAGTTCCTGGGAACTTAGATTAGGACTCACTAGCTAAACAGGCAATTCAGTGTCTCAAATGCTTACTTTCATTACCCTCCACCCTCGGACTGCTTAACTGCAATTTATCCTTCTCACTGTTTGTACATGAATGAGAAAGACATTCTCTTGGTTTATTGTCCCCAAAACACAATGGGCACCAGAATCCATTAGGATATTATAGCCTAACCTTGGGTCAGTTAGATGAGGCTTATGCTCCCTGCCTGTGAGTAGTAGCTACAACTGACAAGTAGCATCAAGCCAACTCTGACTTAGTTCTAGGTCTATGTCCCCAGGGCTATACAAATGTTACTACTGACTCAAAACACGCAACATTTTTCAGCCTTTTAATTCACCTCTTATGAAATCTTGATATTCTTCTCCCTTACAAATTTACTTCACTACTGACAAAACCTTAACCTAGATGTTTTTGCTTATGGGTGCAGAGCTTCTTTTTGAGGTGATAAAACAATTAGAAGAATAGATGTTGGTGATGGTGCATAATATTATAATGTAATTAATACCACTGTACATTGAAAGTGGCTAAATGGGTAATTTTGAGTTGTACATGTTACTACAATAAAGTTTTTAAAAATCTTAAAAACAAATCTCCCAGCCTGAATGTGAATCTGTCTCTTGCTACACTGAATGAATCGATTTTTATTTATTTTTAGATGATAGCATTAGATGAATTCAAGTTAGAATTGTTATATTTTCTTGGTAAATTAAAACTTGTGTCATTATGAAGTGTACCTCACTATTTCTAGTGCTCTTTTTACATTTGCTAAAAGCTGCTGGGAGCAACATACCAGAAATCTGTAGGCTTTTGCAATGAGGATTTATTAGATTAAAAACTTAGAGTTCAGAGATTGTGAAAGTGTCCAAATCAAGGCGCCATCAGAAGATTCTCCCGGGAGCTGCAACTGCGGGTGATACTGCATACGGTAATGTCCAGCCTCTCCCCTCTCCCCCAGGCCTTGTTGCTTTCAGCTTCTGGCTAAAGTGACTTCCTCTCAACTTCTGAGTTTCTCTGATTTCAGCTTCTAGCCCAGGGGCCTTTTCTCTCAGCTTCTGGGTTCCTCACTGTCTCTGCAGCTTTTTTTTCTGTTTCTGCAGTTTTTTAATTCCTCCATTTATAAAGGACTCCAGTAAGAGAATTAAGACCCAACCTGGGTCACACAATCTAATCAAAGGCCTTACCCATAGTAATTTAATTAATAAATCCCATTTACAATAGGTTTACACATACAGGAATGAATTAGTCCTGAGGACATGATTTTCTGGGGTCCACAAAAGCTAAAACTACCACAGCACACTTTGATTAATGTTTACAGAGCATATATTTTTACCTTTGTATTTTATTCATTTTAGCCTCTTTTTATCTTTTAAATGTATGTCTTACAAATAGCATATAGCTGTTGCTGTTGATGTTGCTTTGGCTAAACCTGAAAATAATTACATTTACAGTAATTTAATTCACACTAAACATAATGTATTTATTACAATTTATTGTATGTTATTTTTTATTCTCTTCTTTCTTCTCTACTTTTGGATTGATTACTTTTTAGTTATTCTATTGCCCCTTTATTATTTCTTTTCCTTGCCTCATTATACTGACTAGAACTTCCTATAAGTACATATTCAATAGAATAGTGAGTGGCCATACTTGCCTTGTTTCTGATCTTAGGAGGAAAGAATTCAGTCTTTGACTATTAAGTATGATAGCTGTAGGGTTTTCGTAAATATTCTTTATCATGGTGAAGAAGATACTTTCTATTCCTAGATTCATGAAAGTTTTCATGAAGAATGGATGTCAAAATTTTGTCAAAGGTTTGTTTGCATCTATTGAGATAACCATGTTTTTTTTCTCTTTTAGTCTGTTAAAGTGGCCAGTTACCACTTTATTTTATTACTGTAGTGAATACCACATAATTGATATTTGAATGTTAAACCATTATTGTGTTTCTGGGATACACTTTATTTGGTCATGATATATTATTCTTTTTGTACAGTAGTGGATTCTTTATTAGTTTTACATCACTGTGTAACAAATTTCCAATAAAACTTAGCAAAAACAACATGATTTTATTATCTCAGTTTCTGTGAGTCAGAAGTGTGGGCACAGCTTAACTGGGTCCTCTGCTCAGGGTCTCACAGATTTCAATTGAGGTATCATCCATGCTGAGGCTGTCATTTGGAGCTCAGTGTCCCCTTTCAAGATCATTCAGGTTGTTGTCAGAATTAGGTTTCTTGTAGTTGTACAATTGGGGGTATTCATTTTCTTGATGGCTATTAGTTAGCAGCCACTTTCTGATCCCAGAGGCTGGTTTTGAGTAAATACTGCATTAGGTCAGGCCCACCCAGGAAAATCTACCTTTAACATATAAAATAAAATAATCACAGGATTGATAGCTCATCATATTAATGAGTTATATTCACACACAAGGCCAGTATGCCATAGGGGGTAGGGGTATTGGGGGCTATCTTAGAATCCTGCCTACCAGAGATTTGATTTGCTCAAATTTTGTTAAAAATTTGTACATCTGTGTTCATAAGGGATATTGGTCTATAGTTTATTTCTCTACCACTAGTTTTAAGCCATTTAATTAGGATGTGCCTTGATGTCATTTTCTATATGTTTCTTGTGCTTGGGATTATATGAGCATTTTGGATCTGTGGGTTTATAGTTTTCATCAAATTATTTCTTCAACTATATATTCTTTCTTTTATTTCTCACTTCTTCACGTACTCCACATGAATGTATATTGGGTTGCTGGAAGTTGTCCAACAACTCACTCATTCTCTGTTCACTTATTTCTCTAATAGTGCAATTTGGATTTTTTTTTTTTTTTTTTACATCTCTCTAATCTCTACTTACAAGTTCATTTTTACTCTAGTGTTTTGAAGATATGAAGTACAGTTATAAAACTGCTTTAATGTCATTGTCTACTATTTCTATCATTGATGTCATTTGTGTTTGGTTTATAAAATTGATTTTTATCTTCTTTATGGGCCATATTTTCCTGCTTCTATGCATATCTGGCAATTTTTGATGGGGTTCCAAGCATTGTGTTTTTATCTCTTTTGGTATTACATAGTTTTGTATTGTAATTTTGTATTTTACACATTTTTGCATATATAAAGTTTATCACTGGCTGGAGTGAGTTCAGTGATTGTTTTATTTACTTATTTCAGGTGGTTCTTTCCTCATCTTCAGATAGTTTCCTCACACATACATGCTAATCAGTCCTAAGCTGAAGGCTTGGGGAGGAACCTCTGCAGATTTCCAGAGTCTCTCTTTATGCAGTTCTCTCTACTCTGGTACTCTTCCTTAATTGTTACAGGTACCTTGAACTCCCTGGACTACCAGCTTTTTCTCCTCATTTCATGGAACCAAGCTCTTATTGGAATTCCCTGCCTTGTGTATAGCCTGGAAACTTACTCCAGGCAGTAAACTGTGGAGGTCATAGGCCTCAGTATATTTATTCCTTTCAGGAATCACTGTATTTCAGTGTCTGATGGCCAATATATTCAAAACCATTTTTTTACAGACTTTGTCTGGTTTTTAACCCAGTTGGTGAATCTTGTGTCTGTTATTCCATCTTTGATGCAAGTGGAAATCCATTATGTTTTTCTTTTGAATTATCATATTTAGGTACGTATTTCTCTCTGCAATCACAGCTTGAATTTTCATTATTAATTTTGAATAGCCTGACCCATTTCTTTCTCAATCGTACTCCTACCCATCTTCTCTCTCCCCTCCTGCTGCCATTCCAATCATACATACACATGTTATACCTTTTCTCTATATTCTCTAAGTATTTTACTCTTCATTCTATATAATGCTGTCCTTATATTTTTTTGGTGTCTCCATACTTACTTCTGGAAATTTTCTTCTGGCCTACATTCTAGTTGACTATTTTTCTGATATGCTTTAAACCAATAGTTAGACTTATTAATTTTGGTTTTGTGTTTTGCAGTGCTATAATTTATATATTTTTGTGTCCACTACTCTTATAAGTATTGTTTTGCTTTCTTTTAAAATTAAATACAGTTATTTTAAATATATGTCTTGTACCTTTATTATATAAGTTCCCTAAGCATTCATTTTTATTGTCTGTTGTTTCTCTTGATTTATTTTTATGTTGTTTTGTTCTTGATGTGCAATTTTAATTTTGAGTGATAGCTAATCATTGAATATAAAAAATATTTTGGATATAGTTTTAGGCCTTGGATGATATTCTTCCTTTAGACAGGAATTTATGTGCTTTTACCAGGGGGTTAAGGTAGCAGCAAGTCAAAAATCATAAAGATAGTCTGTTCTAAATTCACTCTTACTCCCAAAGCATTGTCTTTTGGGATGCCAGCACAAGAATAGAATGATGCCAGGTGTATCCTTCTGTTATGTTTTGGGCTCTAATTTTTATCCACTAGGACATGGTTGTCATAAGCATGGCCTAACTCCTTAGCGTTTTAACCTCCTTTTCTCAATTCAACAAACCCGACTTGGAGAAACACAGCTCAAAATGCTGAGCTCACCTTCTTTTGGATATTGGACTAATAATTCTTCATTGCCTTGTTATATCTCCAATACCTTCAAGCAGATAGTTTAAATATATTGTCCAGATTTACTAATTGTTCTCACTGGGACAACTGTTCTAAATTATCTTGCTTATGATTACTGCAAAAAGAAGTTACATTCTGATTCTCCCCTTTTTATCTAAGTATATGCATTTATCTAATAAATATAAAATTTACAAAGAATTAAATACATTCCAATATAAGCCTTGCTTAGTAAAGAAAACAGTCTAATAAGCCAAGCCCTCAATCTTAATGAACCTTATTCCAATAATAATGAAACTAAGCAATTACTATTAATGCCTAAGAGTTGCCTCCTGAAAACCTCCTTGTTGCTCAAATGTGGCCTCTCTCAAAGCAAAACTCTGCACATAAATTCACTAACTTTCCCTGACATGGGACATGACTTCAAAGGATGAGTCTCTCTGGTGCCAAGGGATTATTTCTAAGCATTAATCAACAATGCATTTGGAGAAAGGCTTTGATCAAAATGGGAAAATATTAAAAAAACAGAGTTTTTATGGCTAAGAGATTTCAAAATAAGTCTGGAAGTCATTCTGGAAGTTATATTTATGCAGGTCCCAACCAGATTTCACAAACTGCCCCAGTAAACAAAGCGTCAAACAAAAGTGCTCCTGAGCACCCTAGGGATGTCTTGACACCATAGGCAATCCACAAAGCCACAAGAAATCAACACCCTATCGGCGGGCTCTATCTGGGAATACATGAAAAACTATTTCCCTTAAATAACCTATTTATACTCATATATAAGTCTCCTAATCATGATTCTTCTACTTCTTTTATTTGAATTAACAATTTTTTATTTACTTGTTGGGTTTATTTCTCAGACTCATAAAAGCTTCAGATTATTCCTATGCTGGTTGAGCCCTGGAATCCAGCAGATACTCTCCAGTTTTTCAGGCTTGGCCTGGACAACTAACAACATGACGATGATGGACTAGCCCCTTCCCAAAAGCAAGGAGTATCTTCAACTGCAAGCAAAAAATTCCATTCCTATGCTCCATAATATCTACATCCCTTCTCAGTTTGAAGCAGTCATAGTAGACATTGTCCCAAATCCCCAAAGATTGAGGAATGAACTGACTAAAACATATTTATTGTTATTGTAGTTTTTATCTTGTGTTAACTAACTTGTAACATTGATATAAAAAATAAAATTTTAAATAAAAAATAAATAATAATACAAAATAAAAACAATACATTCCAATATAAGTAGGTAAATTGTATTTGACCAGCGATAAGAAACCATTATAATTCTAGCTCAAGATAGAGACATACAGAAAATATTTTTGGATAAATGAATAAGATTAGAGATATTTAAAATGATAATGGGCCATAGATTTCTATACTTTGCAGGGGAGATAAACTTTTCCTAATCAATCATTATATTAGTAAATCTGACTTTTGACCTAATTGTAAAAATGAGTTCATATCCCAATTAATTGTTTATAGATCTTCTGTTACTATGCTTTTAGCAAGGATTTCAGTTTGAGTCTGGACTCCATCTAACATAATGGAAAATTATTTGCAAATAAATGTGCATGAGTGTGTGTGTGTGTGGTCAGTGAAAACTCTAATAAATAGAATTGGGAGAAATTAAAGCTTGGGAGAATCATCAAAATTAAAAGTTTATAATGTAAGAAAAATTTTAATTTTATATTGGAGCAAAGTGAAGTGATTTAGTAGTTAGAGTTAATTAGGATATACCTATGTGGGCTCACTATTTTAGTAAGAAATGTATTTTTAGCTCTGTCACCAAACTGACCTAATGGTTTATTAATACCACAATGCTCATGCAGAGAAATATAATATTCATACTCATTGCACACATTTCAGACTTTATTACACTTCACATTAAAAACGCTATTTGAAGAGTAACTGATTTCATGTCTTTAGCCAGGAAAACATTAAAAACAAAAAAGTCTTTGAAATATCTTATTGCCACAAAGCAAAGATGCTTTTAAAATGTCTGGGGTAGTGTTGAAAGAAGCCAGCTTTAAGGTACTTTATTACCTACATTGTTAAAAAGTGAGACTCAAAAGGAGAATAATAATTATAGCTTTTTGGAACAAATTGAGTCTGTGAAAAATCCAAGACTTCTTAATGATACTCAAAGGGAAAAGTTAACATGAAATGTATAAAAACATAGTTGTATTATAAAATGATTGCTTAACCAAATATTCTTACGAGAAGAGCTAAATGTGCAGGCTCAATCCTTCATTTATTAAACTGAGAATCAATTACATCAAAAATAATAGTGAGTATTCCTCCCTTTGTGTATATATCCCTGAGACATTAAAGACACCTGGGATTCCTGGAATTTTTATCCTTCTGGCTTGTCTGGCTAGCTGCCGAAAGGGGCCAACAGAAGACTATGTAGAAAGGCTTTCCAAGAGAAGAGGCAGGCCAAAAGCCTTCCCCATTACAAAGCCTCTGTCATTACAAAGGTGGTAGTGATTCCAAATATACTCTAGTGGGTATCCCCAGCCTGGGCCAACAGCCACATGGCTGGGTCCTTGTGAAAGAAAGAGATAGAAGTCAAAATAAAAAGGTCCATAAAACAAGAGTACACAAGCAGCAGTTCTTTAGGATCCCTCAAACTTACAGATGCCTCTATCACCTTGCAACAGTTCTACAAGTAGCTTTCATGCCATAAGGGATCTAGCACCTCAGTGATGGTGCAGGATAGATTCTAATGGACCGCTGGAGTTGCCTATCAGAAATCTTGGTGCCTAATGGAGAAGTGGTAAGCCTGGCAGACTAGAAAGACTCCTAGAAGAAGATCTGTACACTCAGCTGATCAGTGGCCATAAGGTAGTTCATGCAAATATCAAATATGCTCTAGAAACATCTGGGCTGGGTTTTGGAGGGATGAAGATCCAAGCTAAGTAGTTTGGGAGCATGGTCGTGGTATCAATGAATGTCACTGAAGATATTTTTAATGTGCTCTCACTTAAACATAAATGCAATTGATACATGGGTTAATTTATATTACACACTTAACATTACAATAAACTTGAAGACATAAAAATGTAGCATCATTGTTCTGGGGAAAATTTCTGGCTGTGTTTAAAAATAAACAATCTTTTAATATTGAAATTTAAAAATTATTTATTATAAATGTACTTCTTATGGTGAATCTATAATACAAAATAATTTTTAAATGTTGCAATGACATTGGGTGAAATAGATTCTGTTGCCATGACCAAACACAAATAAAAATAATTTCCTATAAATGGGACCAGTGGGAATGCAAATTCCTATTAGTTGTGATAAAAATGCATCCATCCCATTAATGAAAAAACATTTTTTGAGAATTTGTTAGTCAGACCTTACCACTTTTTAAGTACAAATCTAAGTGCTGAGACTTTGGCAGTGAACAAGACAGGGAATATCTGTGCTCCCATAGAGAGCTGCCATTTCAGGGAGAAACATGCAAACAAGAAACAAAAAAAGATAATCCATTTCCTTTAAGAGAGAATTAATGTCACGTATAAGAAGTCTCAAGGACAATGTATCTTTATAATGGTGATCATGTGAATTATTGTCTGAGCTACAGCACTTTAGAGAGTAAAAAGTGTTAGAATAATTGAAAAAAATATAACTAAGTATTTATTTATTGACTGAGAAATTAGGTTTATTATATGTGTGGACCTATAAAATAATTCTACTCAAAAATTATTTTCAAAAATAAATTACTTAAAATGAAAATGATATGCATCTGTGTATTAAAGAAAAATTACTAAAGTCATATTTATTAACAATAAAAATAGCACATGTTAAATACTTATTCTTGGTAAATATCCACATACTTTAATCAGTTTTTTAAACTTTAGTCTCTAATGGTATGTCACTGGGGTTTTTCTGAGAAAATAACACTTTTTTTCAGTATTGTCTTATTATTTTTCCTTATAATTCCAATATTTTTAAAGTGTTATTTTATAATTAGGATTTTTGAAATAGTTGACACTTTCAAACAGCTCTTCTCTGAAAATCATACTATATTTATTTGAAAAACATACTCTTTCTACATGTGGTGAAATACCTGGTAACCTCAGAAGAATTTTTTATAAATTTTTAATTTTATTATTTTATATTGAAAAGCAAAGCAAATTTTTTGTGAGACTAATTTGAAAAGTTTAATAGCGTTATACAAATGTATTAGATAGTAGGTAAATGACATGATTCCTGATCATATTTATATTTAAAGTATAGACACAGGACTGCTTTTGCTGATATTATAGAAATTAAAAATGAAGAACATCTCATTTATATATCTTTGTTCCCAGTAGTTTCTCTAAGATGAATTTACAAAATAATATAGACTATAATTTTAACACACCCCTTTAATTTACAAGCCAAAAATAAAGTTTAATAGTGAGGTAATTTCAATTGGATTTGAAATTGGTATTCATCAATGAACTTAATTTAAGAAATAATTTAGAAATAAATCTTAGCTAACTATTTCTTTTCTAAATAAATATCAGCTGTTTTAATCTCTGCCAATTGAATGAGTATTTTGGTTGGTCAGTACCATAGAGAAACTGCAGGTAAAGGTATCCAACATATTTTACTCCCCTGTATCTGGGGTGGTGTCATAATGGTAGTGTCCACCTTCTCACCTTCTCCATGATGACTTAAATAATGCTGTCTTCATTTTATAAGTTTGTTCTCGATAAGTCCGGCTAAAGGTATTAGAACAAGGATAATGGTGAAGTATGAGATTGAGGCTACTTGGCCGATGATGATGAATGGAGTGTGCTTCAACACAAATCAAACTCTGTGTTTCTGGAGACAAAAAGTGACAGACAAACCAAAGGAGCATACAACACATTAAAATGCGACCACTTATTCACCTCTTCATCAGTGTTCAATGGGCAGGAAGAAAATTCTGGGGGCATAACATGAATCTTTACTTTTCTCTTCTGAATTATGAAAGTACCCCCAATTCCTACAGACTTATAGCTATAATATTCTTCAAGAGTCTCTCTCATACAAGTCACAAAGTTAAGTTTTTCAGTTCTTATTTTGGCCTCATCTCCATGATTTTGCCAGGTAGGCCCTCCCTGGCAAATAGATTATCCACTAATGTACTCACAAAATTATGATATTTCTCACGGTATTTCTCTAGCAGGTATCCTCCATCTGCAGGCTTATCATGGGCAAAATAACTTCCACTCATAGGAGATTTGTGTTCACTTTCTGTTTGAATGACTGGCATAAACTCAGCTTTAAATCTGAGAATCTCAAATGGGCCTTCCCCTTCTACAAGGATAAAAGCTCAGGCAGACTGATTTCTTTTGCAAACTTATTCACATCATAAACTTTTTGTTGGCTTGCAAGAGGCAATAAGTAAGGTACATCTATTTCTGTGATTCTAGCTTTCCCACAGATACCTTTTGGTTCCTTAGTCAAATCAGGGCAATCAACTACAGAGACCTGGGCAAAGTTATCTTATAGCTCCTCTGTGGAACTCCAGTGAGTTCCTCTAGACCTGGCACGTGAAAAGAAAACTCAACACAAACTATATTCTTTCTTCTTCACGTGCAAAGTTGTACAAAAGTTATTGTGGGCTACTTATCACAAGAGTTCATCGGGTACCAAGCATGAACAGCTGCTGATCGAACTCGGCAATGGAAAACTTTACCTTAATGCTCCTCATTTGAAAAGTTTAACTATTTTAACCAGGTTCTGTCCTTTTTGCCTCCTACAGAATACCTTTCTTTGACAAATATTTTTGAGCCAAAATGCAAAAAATAAATTGTTTATGTTTTAATCCTTTTGAATATTTCACCAAATTTGTTTTTTTTCACCAAATTCATATGCAAAGCTGTAGCGCTTTTCAATTTTATTCTATTCCAGGACAGAATACATATTTATACAACTGAAACAGGATCTCTGTCAAAAGGTTCTTCCCAAAGTCAAGTTATTGAAAAATGCAATTACAGAATTTCAAAATTAACATTGTAAACTCTTTGATCTTTTCATTTCATTTTTTAAATTTGTTTAGTTCCTCATGCTTTTGTAGGGATAATTTTGAATGTTTTCTTGTTGCAAGCCTTTTTTCAAAGTGTTGAAGGAAATCAAAATAGTGTTTTCTATTTTGGAGGCTTGGAAATTGATTGAAGGAGTCAAGGGAATTTTCTGGTGATAAGAAATATTTTATACCTAAATGAGGTGGTTGTTATATAAATGAACACTTTGCCATTACTCATTGAAATGCAGTTAAGTTATAAAACTTTACCTTAAAAAATAATTAAAAACACAAAACAAAATAAAAAACAAAGTAATTGTGTGAGAAAAGGAAAAAAAATTTTAAATCCAGACAAACTTAAGGAACAGAGAGCTCAGGGATTAAAGGAACAGAGAGCTAAGGAACCAAATGCCAGATTTAAAACATTAAAATATTAAAATGTACAGCATGCAACAAAATATTACAAGGCAAGCACAGAAACAAGAAATGATGTCCCATCCAGAAGGAACAAGATAAAGTTTCAGAAAAACACAGCAAGAAATACCAGACTTTGGACATACTAGAAAAGACTTTTTAAAATTATCTTTAATATGCTCCCCAAAAATGAAAATAGGTAGGAAAAACTCAAGGATGTCAGGAAAATTATTAATGAACAATATGAGAATCTTAATAAAAGATAAACATTTTTAAAAGGAGCCAAACAGAAATACTGAATTCAAAGAAACACATTAACTGAAATGAAAAATTGCCTAGAGGGTTTCAACAGCAGATTGGTGCCAGTCCAAGAAACAATCAGTGAACTCAAAAACAAGAAAATTGAAATGATTCAGGCTGAGGAGCAGAAAGAAAAAAGAATGATAAACAAGTGAACAGAGCCTATGAGACCTATAGGATTCCATAAAGCATACTATTATATGCATTATGAGAATTCCAGAAGGTAAAAAAAGAAAGGGACAGAAGGAATATTCAAAGGAATAATGGAAGAAAACTTCCCAAATTTAATGAAAGACATGAATATATACATTCAAGAGTTCCAATGAACCCCAAACAAGATAAACTCAAAGAGATCCATGCCCCAACACATAGGAGTCAAATGTCAAATGCCAAGGACAAGGAGAGTCTTCTGAAAGCTGCTAGAGAAAAGCAACATGTTAGATACAAGGGGACCGAAATAAATTTAAGTTCCAACTTCCCAAAAGAAACCATAAAGGAAGGAAACAGGTGGGATAAAAATTTTAAGGTGTGAAAGGAAAACAATTGTTGACCAAGAATTTTATATCTGGTGAGACACTCTTTCAAAAATGAGGGATAGATTAAGACATTACCATATAAACAAAAGCTGAAGGCATTTATCACCATTAGACATGCCCTAAAATGATTTCTAAAGGGGTTTCTTCAAACTGAAAGAAAAGGACACTAGACAGTGGATTAAAGCATCATGAAGAGGTTGAGGAACCGGTATCCACCACTGCCACTGCTTACTTTCCAGCCTTTTCTGCAAGGGCCCCACAGGCCCGGTCTCAGCCATGATGACCCATGGCTTCCAGAGCAGCCACTAAGACTTCTCGTTCGGGACCTGGATGTTGACAACTGCCAAGACGCATATCATGAAGTTAGCAGATATGGAAAACCTAGCTGATGAATTGCATATGCCACCTTTCCCTGAAATGATGCTTAGAAACAATGTTTTAAGAATCCAGCACGGCTCTGGCTTTGGGGTTGAGTTCAATGCTACAGAAGTATTAATATGTATAAACAACTACCAAGGATTGCTTAAAGTAGTCTGTACTGAAGAGTGGCAGGAAAGCAGGATGGAGGGTGACCATTCCAAAGATGTTATTGAACTATACAATTGGACTTATACAACAGATTATAAGGGAACATTACTTGGAGAATCACTTAAGTTAAAGGTTGTACCTACAATAGATCATGTAGATACAGAGAAATTGAAAGCCAGAGAAAAGATTAAGCTTTTTGAAGAAGTTCTTCTGTTTGAGGATGAACTACATGATATGGAATTTCAAGCCTGAGTGTGAAAATTAGAGGAATGCCTTTGAGGTTTTTCCTGTTGTTATGGGTTTTCTTAAGAATTGGTGGGGTGCTTATCAGGATGAATGACCCGAGACTTTACCACGAGGCCGGCAAGACCTACATGTTACAAGAATATATGTTGCAAGAGAGCAAAATTGCTAATATAATGCATGTTTTACCTTTCCACTTCCCGGAACCTAATGAAATATGACAGTATTTACCAATAAAGGAGGCTGTTCATGAGAAGCTGATATTTCCAGAAAGACTTGAACCTAACCCTGCAGGCTCACTTGTGGAATAGACTGTGATGCAACATATAGTCACCATAGAATCTGACTGGAGACCTTAGCTGTTAGTAGTGGGGTATTTTTATTATGAGAATTAATTGTCTTGTTTATGTGCAGATTTTCTGTAGCCTTAAAGGGAAAATAATAAAAGATTATAGGCAGGTATCATATAACCACTGTTTGTACTATCTTCAAATTCATAGCCCAGATTAACATTTTCTGGAGTTAAATTCAGATTTCTAAATTGTCATTAAGTGGCACCTCAGTAGTAGTGATATGTGTATGTCTCAGGGAGCAGAGGGCATACTCTGCTTTCATCATGAAATATTATCTTCTACCATGAGGAAGTTAATTTAAATCCCTGACTTAAATTATCTTGTGACTTTCATAGGCTTCCTGATTGTTGTGCATGTTGAGGTATGGGCTCTTCACTTTCTGATGTTTTTTTGAACTTCTGGAGAGTCATGCCTTGCCACCTAAGGGGTTAATATCAGGCTTTAATGATCATCATCCTCTAATTTTTTTAATGCCTCCCCTTCCAAATTTGATTGGCTATAGAAGATTAAAGAAAGTGCCAGACATAGACCCCAAAATACCGAGTTCTTTTGGAGAACTTAAGCTTTTATGTCCGTGGAAACACATGAACATGGTTTACCACTGACAGGAAAGATGCAGAGCCATTTTTTCTCCATCTTTAGGTGCTTTTTCTTATATTAGGTTCCTCTTGTACTGAAATTTCTATACTCCCACCTTCCATGAAATCTCAGAGTGAATAAATCCCTTGAATTCTGACACATTCTCTAATGGGACAGCAAGAATCCCCCAAGTACGGGGCAGTGACTAATGAAGGAGGATGGACCATTGATGGGCCTTGATATTGATGACAGTACTTATGAACTGTTTCTTTTGAAATTGAAACTTAGCCTAATATTATAGATGGCCTAAGAGTTACCCCCTGAAAGCCTCCTTGTTGCTCAAAAGTGGCCTCTCTCTAAGCCCAACTTAGCATATAAATGCATTACCTTCCTCCCAGCATAGGACATGACTTCTGGGGAGAGCCTCCCTGGCACCAAGGTATTACTACCAAGCACCAACTAGCAATGCAACTGGAAAAAGACCTTGACCAAAAGGGGGGAAGGGTAAAGACAAATGAGTTTATATGGCTAAGAGATTTCAAAGTGAGTTGGGAGGTCATTCCAGAGGTTATGCTTATACACATCTCAGCAGGATCTCATTGATTGCCACAGTAAATATTGCCTCAAATAGCAGAGCTCCTGAGGGCTCTGGAGACATCCAGACACCATAGGCAGGGCTGACAGCTCAGGAGTTTTGTGCCCTGCCAGTGGGTCTTACCTTGGAATTTATGCTTCCCAGTGTGACAGAGTTCGACTCAGTTGTGGTTTTCCTACACATGACTCTTCTGCCCCTTATATTTGAACCTATAGTTAGTACTAGAGTTGATAGGTTTATGTCCAAGAGACTTAAATCTTTGGGCTTTCCATGTGCCAGTTGGGCCCTGAATCGCAGCAGAGTTGCAACACCTACTCTCCAGTTCATTGGACTCATCCAGGACAACTAACAAAGAAACGATGATGGAAATGACCATCCCAAAGAACAGAGAGAGTCTACAACTGCAAGCAAGATAATCCCATCCATTTGCCCCATGTGATCTAAGCCCCCTCTCAATTAGAGGCAGAGTGTGCATCACCATTCGGTGGCCACTGGAGGTTCTGAGGGGACAGAGAGAGGAAAAATAGGTGTAATATGGGGGCATTTTGGGGACATTGTAATTGTCCTGAATGACGTTGCAATGACAGATACAGGCCATTATTTATCTTGTCATAACTTGCAAAATTGTGCAGGAGAGAATTTAAACTATAATGTCTCAGGATGTGTATATCCACTGCAGGTGATGTGCCACACTAATGAAAGATGTTTATGTGGGATGTTATGGGAGGTGTGGGAGGAGGGGAACATGGGAATCCCTGTAATTTTTGTGTGACATTTATGTACTCAAAGCATCTTTTAAAAAAAATATATGTATATATAAAGTAATATTTATGTCAGCAAATGCACATATATGCACATATATTTATATATCATTTTACAAATATTGGTTTGTATTGTGAAAAATTTGATTTTTACCCACAATAAAAAAAAATTATAATGTGACTTATAATCCACACTTACTGGCAATGCTCCAATATGTGTTCCTCAATTGTAACAAATTTACCACACTAATGAAAGATGTTGTTAATATGGGAAAGTGTGGGAGGTGTGGGGAGTGGGGCATATGGGAATACTCTACATATTTAATGTAACGTTTATGTAATCTAAGTATCTTTTTAAAAAAAACAAAAATTAAAACTAACTAACTAACTAAATCTCTTGAGTTTCGTACTGGTCCTAAGATGTTTGAAAGGCTTATAGGGATTCTTTCTTTTAAAGAAAATATTACAACAGTGCCTAAAACAACCAGATTGATTTTATGCTTAAAATACTCAGGAGATAGGTGTGGAGGAGGGAGTTTATTTTAGAACATAGAAGCCAGTTTTTCCATTTTTTAAATTCATGTTTCTAACATTACAAGGACTCAGTAAAATGTAATTAATTAGCACAGGACCCAGATAGATACTATAGAGCATACAAAAAATAAATATAAAATCCATTTAATGAAGACCTTTTAAATATTGTATAATTTCCTCTGCTTTTCTATACTGTCTTCATAAAGGGGATACCACGTAAAGTGTAGGGGAAAAAAATAACCCCTTTTTTTCTGGTTGGAAATAACTGTTGTACATATTTCCATTTGAGTGACAAATCATTTAATAGGAATATTTAATTGAAAGTATTAGCAAAGCTCTTCAGGTATTACCTTGGAGATAAATTTTAGTGAAAGACATATACTTGGATATTCATCAGTGCCCAAACTAGTGAATGGTTGTGAGCCAAATAAGCACAGTGTATGTGATCAGCTAAATTAGCTAAATTTAATGATAAATGGTTTGGGTATTTATCTGCCTTCTGCTACATCACCTTCAAGGTATAGAAAATCAGGATTTTGTTGGCTAAGAAAATACATGGCATGTTCACTGTATATTAAAAATATTTATTTTCCCTTAGGACAGGAAAGTATATTTATTGTACTCAGCATTCTATATTATTTTATTTGACATGAAGATTTGAATAGAGATGGAACACTTTATTCATGCAAATTATAAAAAATGAAAACTATGAATATTCATTAGTTGGAGTTTCTGGCCTACATCATATCATTTGTGTATACATATACACACACACATATATATTTTAAACTTGTTGATTCATCAAATTTATTAGTTCCTGAGCCAGTCTTAGATTACTTAGAGAATCCATTGTTAAAAATTGTTGAGAATTAAAAGAATTGACCTTTTTTCCTAGAGAATGGGACATAGGATGAGTGTGCTTCTGAAAACTTTATTAGTGTGTTACTGTGAATTCAAGAAGACTTGTATTTTCCCATTGCCAAATAAGACATATACTGTTTTATATTTATTTTTTCCAAGTGTCATTTTGTAAGAGGAGAATAAAAATAAGGAATTACAAAAAAAAA
>JAQZBX010055757.1:6788-18447 GCA_029593785.1 Cabassous unicinctus | reverse complement strand
TTTTTTTTTTTTCATGTCTCAGAATACATTGAAAATTATAATATTTGTATTACACAGGAGGGTAAACTGGAGAGGGTAGGAAGTTGCATTTGAAAAAAAAAGTACATTTTACTCACATTGTAAAATCATTATAATAAAATCAAACACACAAAATAAAATCACAAATAAAATCAAAACACAAAGTGTTAATGGTGAATTTGAAAACCTGAAATATACTTTTCTCAGTGGTGTCATATGAACTTTGAGCTTTTGAAAAAATCATGTTTATGCTTGAAACCAATATACTAAATTCCTTTTCAAGTCACTTTAATGAAAATCTTAAAAATTCATCATGGTCACTAATGAAGGAGCCAGTATTTGCACAAACAGGTTACATTATCATTAAAAAATTAACAACAGTTGAAATTGTATATAAATATCTAACAACTCTTATCTTTCATTAATGCAATGCTAAATTTTCTTGTGTATGCAAATGATTTTGAATCCTCCCCAACTTTTCTTATGCAGAATTTCAAAATAATGGTGAAGCTATAATTTGAAGAATGGATAGACTTTGCAAGAGCAGCTACCCTGCAGCTAGTTTGTACACCCTATAAGGGAACATCAACCCGAAATAGGCAAGAGAACTGATGTTTGTGGTGTGTGATTCCAGTGGTGGCCCAAAGCTGTATTGCCAGGAGCCATTACTTGGCACAAAACTTCTGCAAGGTCACAGCCCAAGAATAAGAAATCACTTTCACTAATGTGTCTTTTTACGTTTTTGGCCATTGATTTTTTACTTTGTCTCCAAATCCTCAAGTTTCCTTGTAGACTTACTACAGGCCCCTATAAATGAAAACAAGATAGAGACAGAGTGATAGTATTCAGGATGAAACAATTTCAGGGAAAACAAAAGCAAACCAACAAAAATACATTCATCTCACACTTCCTAACTCCTTCTATGAGGCCAGAATTACCCTGATATCGATGTCATATGGAGACACAAGAAGAAAATAACAGGCCAATATTCCTTACTAAAAATGCAAAAATCCTCAACAAAACACTAGCAAACTGAATCTAAAGCATTTTAAAGGGATTATATACTATCAACAAGTGGGATTTAACCCAAGAAGTCAAGGATGGGTCTTAAGAAAATCAATCAATGAAATACACTACATTAATAAAATGAAAGGGAAAAACCTACATGGTCATCTCAAAAGAAAAAATAGATAATTGAACTTCATCAAACTAAAACCTTTTTGTACCCAAGGCATTATCAAGAGAGTGAAAAGAGCCTACAAACTGGAGAAAATAATTGCAAATCATATACATGAAAAGGGTTTAAATCCAGACTACATAAAAACTCCTGCAACTCAACAACAAAAAGACAACTCAATTTAAAAAATGGGCAAAGGGATCAAATTGACATTTCTCCAAAGGTATCCAAATGGCCAATAAGAACATGAAATGATGCTCAACATCTTCAGTCATAAGGAAAATGCAAATCAAAACTGCAATGTGATACCACTCCACACTCACTATGATGGCTATTATCAAAACAAACAAGCAAACAAACAGAAAATAAGAAGTATTAGTCAGGATGTGGAGAAAATGGAGCCCTTATGCATTGCTGGCAGAAATGTAAAATGGTGCATTCTCTGTGGAAAACATTTTGGCAGTTCCTCAAAACCTGAAACATAGTATTACCCAAATTCTACCACTGAGTAATTCTACTTCTAGGTATACCTTCAGAAGAATTGAAAACAGGGTCTCAAGAAGATACCTAGTACACCAAGGTTTACACCATTGTTATTCACGATGGACAAAGTGGAAACAACCCAAGTGTCCATCAATAGATGAATGGTAAACAAAACGTGATATATACATACAATGAAATAATATTCAGCCATAAAAAGAAATGAAGTTCTGATACATCCTACAACCTAGATGAACTTTGAAAACATGCTAAATGAAATAAGCCAGACACAAAAAGACAAATATTGTATGGTTCCACTTATATGAAATATCTAGAATAGGCAAATTCATAGAGAAAGAAAGAGGCTCCCAGGGACTTGGGGGGAAGAGGGAATGCAGAGTTATTACTTAATGGGTAGAGTTTCTGTTTGGGGTGATGAAAAATTTGGGGAATATATAAGGGTGATGGCTGTACAACATTGTGAATGTAATTAATGCCACTAAGCTATATGTATAAAAATGGTTAAAATGGCTAATTTTAGGTTATATATACTTTACCACAATTAAACTAAAAAATACAAACTAAACATTAAATAAAATATGTCGGGGAGTGGATGTAGATAAAGTGGGTGAGCACCTGTTTTCCATGTTAGAGGTCCAGGGTTCAATCCCCAGTACCTCCTTAAAGAAAAAAAGTTCATCTCATTCAACATTCTAAACTAAATGCATTTTTTACCACATGCATTTAACGGAAGGTGATCATGTGATTTCTGTCTTTTTTAGGAGGTACTGGGGATTGAATTTACTACTTCATACATGGGAAGCAGGCACTCAACCACTGAGCTACACCTGCTCCCCAATGAGAGTTGTTTTTTCCATTTGTTTGCTTTGTTTTTAGGAGGTACCTGGGATGGAACCTGGGACCTTGTGCATGGGAAGCAGGTGCTAACCATTTGAGCTGCATCTGTTCCCCAATTATGGGATTTTAAGACATGGTTAAGTCCACATGATAAATATAAGTAAAAATATATGCACTCTCCTGCAATTTAGAATTGAACAAGTGACTCAAGAATGATAAATTGAACATCATACTATATTTGCCAGCCTTATGAGATTGACACTCTGCTTCTCTGTTGCCTTAAACATGTAAACATAGGAAACACAAACAAGTGGGAAAGCTACATATTTTGCTACAATTATTAGAGAAGAGAGCTGTGAGGGTTGCATTTGGACATTGAGCCTTCTCAGATAGATTATTTCTTCACACAATCTTAGCACTCTGTAGATAATATTATGTCCTAGAATTGAAGAGAGTGTCTTAATTTGGCTGCTTTTTTTTTTTTTTAAGCTGCTGTCATTACTTGATAACTTCACTTGGGAACGTCTAATACACAACACAAACCTAATTTGTTCAAAATTGAACTGGTATTCACACCCCACCACATAAAATAAAAATCCCTGCCTATTTACCTACACTCATCTACCTCAATAAATAGCAAATCCACCCTTCTAGGTGCTCAGACAAAACGAACAAACAAACAAACAAACAATAAAAAACCTTGAGGAATTGTTTGATTGTCAACAAATCCTTGTCAGGTTATCTCAAAATCTTACCACTTCTCACCAACTCCACTGCCAGAGTAATCCCATCCAAATATAAAGCAGTTCATATCATTTCTCTTCTTAAAACACTCAAAAACAAACAAAGAAACAAAAAAAACTCCAGGGGTTTTCCATCTCCTCAGAATAAAATATAGTCCTTTCCATTGTGGACAAAGCCCTCAAGACATTGACTCTGTTAAGTCTCTGACCTCATCTCCTAGTGATTCTTGCTCCTCAGTACCTTTACTCCAGCTTTTCTCTGCACCTAGAAAGCCCGTCCTCCTGTACACAGCGCTCATTACCTCACTTCTTTCCCATCTTTGCTTAGATGTAATCTCACTAAGGCTTTCACTGACCACTCTCTTTAAAAGCACACATTTCTCCCACTCATATTTCTAACCCACTTAACTACTTTGTCTCTCTAGTATTTATCACCATTTGGAATATCTTTATTTGTTTATTTTTTTAAATTGTCTGTCATGTCTCTCACCTTTTAAAGTGTAAATTTCTATGTGAGGAGTGCTCCCTTCAGTAGCACATACACTAAAATTAGACCAATACAGAGAAGATTAGCATGGTCCCTGTGCAAAGATCATAACAAATTTGCAAAGTGTTCCATATTTTTAAGCTGTTCTTAGAGACAAGAAAGGGCATTATATATTAATAAAAGGGGCAATTAACCAGGAAGAAATAACAATAATAAATATTTATGCACCTAGCATAAGTGCCACAAAGTACATGCTAAGTACATAAAGCACTTATAGTCAGAAAACTACAATGCATTGTTAAAGAATATCAAAGAAGACCTAAATGAGTGGAAGAATATACCACGTTCAGGGACTGGAAGACTAAATATCATTAAAATGTCAATTCTACCCAAATTGATATACAGATTCAATGAAATACTGGTAAAAATTCCAACAGCCTTTTCAAAAGATATGGAAAACCCAATTATCCAATTTATTTGGAAGGGTAAAGGGTCTGAATAGCCAGAAACATCTTAAAAAGGAAGAGCAAAGTCAGAGGACTCTCACTTCTGGACTTTAAATAATATTACTAAGCTACAGCAGTAAAAACAGCATGGTACTGGCAAAAAGATAGATATATTGACCAATGGAATTGAACCAGGAACTCATAAATAGGCCCTCACATCTATAGTCAAGTGATTTTTGACAAGGCTGTTAAGTCCACCCAACTGTGGGAGACCAATCTATTCAAACAAATGGTGCTGGGAGAACTGGATATTCATATACAAAAGAAAAAGGACCCTTTCTCACAACTTATGCAAAAATCAACTCAAAATGGATCAAAGACCAAATATAAAAGTAAGAACCATAAAACTCCTAGAAGAAAATGTGAGGAAACAAGTTTAATACCTGGTGGTAGGTGGTGATTTCTTAAACCTTACACCAAAAGCACGATCAATAAAAGAAAAAAATGGACAAATGTGATCTCCTCAAACTTAAACACTTTTGGCCTCAAAGGACTTTGTCAAGAAGGTTAAAAGGTAACCCAATCAAGGGGAGAAAATATTTGGAAACCACATAACCAATAAGGGTATGATTTCCTAGCTATATAAAGATATCATACAACTCAGTAATAAAAGAGCAAACAATCCAAATAAAAAATGGGCAAAAGACTTAGACATTTCTCCCAAAAGGAAATACAAATGGTGAAAAAGCATATGAAAAATGTTTAATATCACTAGCTGTATTAGTCATCCAAAGGGGTGCTGATGAAAAATACCAGAAATCTGTTGGCTTTTACAAAAGGTATTTATTTGGGGTAGAAGCTTACAGTTACCAGGCCATAAAGCACAAGTTACTTCCCTCACCAAAGTCTGTTGCCACTTTTTGGAGCAAGATGGCTGCCATGGCTGCCAAGAGTTCAAGCTTCAGGTTCCTCTCTTCCTGGGGCTTGTTTCTCTCTGGGCTCAGCTGCCCTGCTCTCTCCACAAGGCCAGCTGTAGACTATCAGGTGACTGGCTCTGTCTCTCTCCCCAGGCTTGATTCCCTCCAGGCTAAGCTGCTCTGCTCCTCTGTGTGCTTACTTCCCTGGCTCCAGCTCAAAACTCTAACCTCCCTTCTCTGTGGTGCACTTTCTATGTGAGTCCCTGCCCACCAAGGGGGCAAGGGGGCAACATCTTACCTACATGGCCCAATCAAAGCCTTAGTCATTATTTAACCAAGTAAAAGTGAAACCTCTGAATCCAATATAATCTAATATGTAAACAGACCAGATTACAAACATAATCCAATATCTATTTTTGGGATTCATAAATAATACCAAACTAGTACCCTAACTATTAAGGAAATGCAAATCAAAACTACAATGAGGTATCATCTCAGACCCATAGAATGCTCATTATTTTAAAAAACAGAAGACAACAAGTGCTGGACAGTATGTGGGGAAATAGGAACACTCCTTCACTATTTTTGGGAATGTAGAATGCTGCAGCCTCCATGGAAGACAGTTTGGCAGTTCCTCAGGAATCTAAATAAAGAACTGCCATATAATCCAGAAAATCCTGTGCTAGCAATATGTAAAGTAGTACTGAAAACAGAGATGTGAGAAGACATTTGCACACAGATGTAGATAGAGGCATTATCCACAATTGCCAAAAGATGGAACAACCCAAGTGTTCATCAACCAATGAATGGATAAACAAAATGTGATATATACATATGATGGAATACTATGCTACTGTAAGAAGAAATGAAATTGAAGCACATACGATAATATGGATGAAACTTGAAGATATTGTGCTAAGTGAAATAAGTCAGATGCAAAAGGACAAATATTGTATGGTCCCACTAATATGAACTAAATATGAAGAATAAACACATGGAGTTAAAACCTACTATATAGGTTACTATGAGATAGAGTGAGGATTGAGAAGGGGTACTGATGCTTAATGTATGTAGAATTTTCAATTAGCTTGATTGTAAAAGTGTAGAAATGCATAGAGTTGATGGTAACATATTATAGTGAGTATAACTAATGTGGCTGGTTTATAAATGGGATTCTGACTGAAAGGGGTAGACTAGAGATGTAAATGTCAATTGAAAGAAAGCTAGAGAACAATCTAGGCATTGAATAACATAGCAAACCCAGAGGTAGATGAGAATTGTGGATAATAATACAAATATGAGAGTGCTCTTTTATGAACTAGAACAAATGTACAACACTATTACAGGGTGCTAAGAATATAGTGATGCAGTGAGTAGAGAATCACACAACAACCGAAAGATTATTGAATTCCCATCCTGGGGAGCTCTGCCACATTCTCTAATGGAACAGCAACAATCTCCCAAGTACAAGTACAAGGGCAATGACTAGTGGAGAAAAATGGTTAATTGATGGGCCCTTGATGTTGATGACTATGCTTGTGAGCCTTTTGCTCTAGAATTTACAACTTAGCCTAGTGTTGCAGAGTGCCTTAGAGTTAGCTCCTGAGAGCCTCCTTGTTGCTCAAATGTGGCCTTTCTCTAGGCCAAACTCAGCATATAAATCTATTACCTTCCCCCCAGCAAGGGACATGACTCCCAGGGATGAGCCTCCCTGGCACCAAGGGATTACTGTCAAGCACCGGCTGGTGATACAACTGGAAAAAGGCCTTGAAAAAAAGGAGGAAAAGGTGAAGACAAATGAGTGTCTTTACTTCAAAGTGAGTCAGGAGGTCATCAGATAGGTAAGAGACTTCAAAGTGAGTCTAAGAGACTTCAAAGTGAGTCAGGAGGTCATCAGAGAGGTAACACTTATGCATGTCTCAGCAAGATCTCATAGATGGCCAAGGGGGATACTACCCCAAATAGTGGGGCTCCTGAGGGCTATGGAGACACCCAGGTCCTGCAGTCATGACAGATAGCTCCAGAGTTTGGTGCCTTGCCAGTGGGCCCTGCTTTGGAGTTTGTGCTCCCGGGTGTGACAGAGTTGGACTCAAATGTGACTTCTCTGCACATGCCTCTTCTGTCCCTTTTATTTGAACCTATGGTTGGTGCTGGAGTTGGTAGGTGTATATCCAATAGACTTTAATCTCTGGGCTCTCCGTGTGCCAGCTGGGCCCTGAGCCTCATTGGAATTCCTACTCCTATTCCCCAGTTCATTGGACTCATCCAGGACAGCTGACAAGGAGGTGAGGATGGACAACCACCACACCAAGGAACTAAGAGAGTCTACAACTGCAAGCAAGAGAGTCCCATCCATCAGCCATATGGGATCAAAGCCCACTCTCAATTAGAGGCAGATTGGGCATCACCATCCCCAAATCCACAGGACTGGGGAATAAAATATGGACTAGAGTAGACTTACTGGTATTCTACTATAGACTTGTTGTGATTCTAGCAATGGACGAAATTACATCATTGATGTGGAGACAGTGGCCACTGGAAGTGCTGTAGTCAGGGAGAGAGAAAAAGAGGTGCAATATGGGGGCATTTTCAGGACTTGGAATTGACCTGAGTGACATTGCAATGACAGATACAGGCCATTATATATCTTGTCGTAACCTGCGGAATTGAGTGGGAGAGAGTGTAAGCTACAATGTAAACTATAATCCATGCTTACTGGCAATGCTCCAAAATGTGTTCATCAATTGCAATGAATGTGCTGCACTAATGAAGGAAGTTGTTAATGTGGGGGAAAGTGGGAGGTGTGGGGAGTGGGGCATATGGGAATTCCTTATATTTTTTATGTAACATTTTATGTAATCTAAGTATCTTTTAAAAACAAATAAAAAATATATTTTAAAAAAAAGAATATAGTGATGCATGGGAAAATACAATTAGTGTAACTATTAACTATAGTTAACAGCAATATTGTAATACTCTTGCATCGATATCAAAGAAGATACTATATCAACACTAAGGTTCAATAATGGGGGGGATATGTAATTTTTTTCTTTTGGACTAAGGGAAACATTCACAGGTTCACTGGGGTGATGACTCCACAACTCTGTGATCCACTGAGTGTACATTTTGGATAGAATACACAAGGCATGGTACTGTATAACAGTGAACTAGGTGGTGGAAAATGGACTGTGGTTAACAGTACAAATATGAGTGAGTTAACAGTACAAATATGAGTGTTCTCTCATGAACTATAACAAATGAACAATATGAATACATGGTGTTTTAATAAAAGGATGTATGAAAAAAATATATCTAGTGTATGCTATGGACCACAGTTAGTGGTAATAGTGTAATGATGCTTTTTCATAACCTGTAACAAATGATCCACAATAATATAAGGTGTTGGTGGAGGGGTGATGTATGGGAATCTGCAGTATGCATAGTTGTTTTGTAAGCTCACAAATTCTCTAACAACAACAAAAAAAATCTGTGTGGGGAGAGATTTTTAACTGTTTTTATTCCAGTCCGGTGCCCAGATTATTGCCTGGCATGTAGAGTTGATTAATGAATATGCACTGAAAGAATGAAAAGGAAAATGTAGTCCTGTGCTCTATTAAAATTTTAGTTATACATTACTGAGGAAAAGGGAGTGGACAATACTGGGTTAAGGCAAACTGTCTCTGTAATAAGGACAGACTACCCATGTAGTAACTCAAACAGTTTATAAAATTCAAATATTGGTTTAAAAGATCATGGAATTTTATGGGAGACACTTGGGGAAAATTCCTATGAGGAGCCTGAAAACCACTGACCTCACCATGGAATTAATTTTCTCATCTCTTGGAAAGCACAAGTGATTAAGAGGCAATGACTATTCTCTATTTTTAAGCAAGTATGCCAGGTCTGGATGCCTCTTGCTTGACGTAGGCTGAGAGCAAAGAATATGAACATCGGCAACCTCCCTGTTTAAGGCTTCTTTGTGAAAATTTGTCCCCAAATATCCTTAATTTTTTCAAAGGAAGGTTGTGGTTGGCTGTCACCAGGAAAACACAATTTCTGCTGGAACTCTGAAGAGTATGAGAGGCAGGAGCACACCGAGTTCTGGGACATCCCGGGTGCCTCCAGCCTGGGCTCAGAACTTAGGCTCAGACCCTAGGGAAGGGCCTCTCCCATCGCCTCCTTCTTCAGCCACTAGTCTCAGCCGCCGCCCAGATGCGGACCGCAAGCCTGCAGAAACTCAGGGAAAAGAGGACCTCTCTGGGAGATGTAGAGATATAGACCCCAAAGTAAGGGAGAGGAGGCTTCCCCGGCAGCAGGAAACTATCTGAATGATAGCCTTTTCTCCAGACTCTCGTAATTAGGGGACGAAGACCGTTCAGGGCGAGACTGGGGAGCGCACACTGATTGGGGCAGGCTAACTCCGCGTTGGTCTCATGGAGAAGGGAACTTGGAGACAAGTTTTTACCTAGGCTTCCTGGAGACTCGAAGATTCTTCTCGCGGCTCCAGAACCGCAAAGTATCACACAAACGCCAAGTCTAGCAAATAATTGAAGTTGCGGCGCGCGGAGATGACAGGGCTTTTCTTTTTTTTTTTTTCCACCACCACCACTACCTCAGAGCAATTGAGTCTACAGCAAAAGTTCCACGGTCCGTACTATAAAACAGTTTTTGAACGCTATTCGGTGCCAAAGTAGCCAGTCTTCCCTTCCTGGAGCTCTTAAATTCTACATCCCAAGAGTTTCGCTTGCCGGGAGGATAGGTCTTTCCAAGAAAGATCTTTTCCGTTGGTTCTCGGAGTGAGAGGAGACGTTCGTTCGGGTAAGGCTCCTCCCGGAGCCGAAGAGGGAGGAAAGAAAGAAATTTAGCGAACTTTCCCCTGATCGTTTTTTGGTGGTACTATGCCTGGAATGGAAGTATCGGGTCTTTGATCTAGAGAATAACCATAAAGAAATGATAAGAAAAATGACTAAGAATTATAGAAGCGATCGGAATCGCTCCGGTAGTGTGGCCGAGCGGTCTAAGGCGCTGGATTTAGGATCCAGTCTCTTCGGGGGCGTGGGTTCGAATCCCATCACTGCCAATGTTTTGTTCTCTACCATCATTGTTGGTACTTAAGGTCAACACTGTGAACTTGGGAGCAGTAGCTGAATTACTCAGCCTACCAACTGAGACCTTCGCAGACAAATAGTTGATTTGTCTTTCTGGCTTTCTGTGAGGGAGAGCCGGGAAGACTTCCAGAGGGGGAGGATTACAGCAGGGTGTGCTGGGTGAGGTGAGAGGGCATGTAGAGCTGACACAGAGTGAGTGAGTGAGCTTAACTTCAACTCCAAGAAAATTCAGGCATCCGAAAACGACTGACCCTTGCATCCCAATTGCGTTTCCTACAGGAAATTTTTCCTACTGTTCCGGCTCCCTCCCTTCCTCCAGGTTCATCAAAGGACAAGGAAAGGAGGAGGGTTAATCAGGACGAATCACCAAGGGGAGCTCAGGGAGATGATGTTAAAGAAGATTAGAAATTATTTCAAAATAAAAAGTTTCCAAAAAAGAAAAAAAAGAAGATTCGATCCTCAGTCTTGATCCAGGCAAGGACGACCCCTCCATCCACGCCTTCACTCCCATCTGGCCTGTAAAGAGTTTTAGGATGGGTTCGAAGTCAGAATTTTTTAGCTCTCAAGGGACAGTATCACTTTGGGACCTTTGAACGCGGAGTCCTTCCTGCTCCGTAAGCTTATCAGGAGGGTCCATTCCGCAGGTCTTGCCCGTCCCCCACATCCGGGTTTGAATCCAGGCTAGTCCCTTCCTCGAGGCGTTGGGAAGGAATTATAGGTTCTTTCCGTAGGTGATGTAGAAACCTGATTGGCCGGTGACCTACAGGGGGCAAGAAGTAAGTTTGTTTAGTCAACCTCGGCATTTACTGACATTTTGAACTGGAAGATTCTTTGCTGTGGGGAAGGTGTCCTGAGTATTGTAGGATGTTTAGCAGCATCCCCGGATTTTATCCATTAGATGCCAGTAATATCCTCCCTCAGAGTAGTGATAAATATGTCTTATGACATTGCTAAATGGTCCCTTAGGGAGGTAAAATCATCCCAGGAAACTGATGTGTATGTGTGCATGCGTGGGTGAGTACTGTTATCTTTCAATATATGGCTTTTTTTTTTTTTCCAACCTCTTAACTGTCTCTTCCAAAGGGCAGACGTTTTTAATTTTGATGAAGTATAATAAGTTATGTTTTTGTTTTATGGGTCCTGTTTTTGGGTGGTGTTTCTAAGAAATCCTTCCCCAACTGAAGTTAACAAAAATTTTTTTAATAATTTTGAGTTTTATTTTTAGATCCATGATCCAAAATGTGTTACTTTTTTGTATGTGATGTGAAGAAGGAATGGAAATTTTTTTAAAATTCTAGAACCGTTTGTGGAAAAGATGATCTTTCTTTACTGAATTGCCTTTGAAACTTTGTCAAAATCACTTAACCGTTTATGTGTGGTTCTATCTCTGAACTCCTATTCTGTTCCTTAGGTCTATTTTTTTTT
>JAQZBX010055756.1:0-18342 GCA_029593785.1 Cabassous unicinctus | reverse complement strand
TATATATATATATATATATTAAAGCAGACAAAATCATCAAGGCAGAAAAAGCCTCCCTACTTAGTGATCCAAGCCACTTAGCAAAACCACCAGGTGAGATCACCTGACTATGTCTTACTCCTCAGGTTTCTTCCTGGGCAGCAGTGACCAAACCAAGCCATGCTGTTTTAAAACCCCCAGCTTGTTTATACCAACTGTGATCAAGTTGATTGGTGGATGATAATAGCTAATATTTATTGAGTTACTTTACTATGGGCCGACTGCTCTTTTAAGTATGTTTTACATCTTTTAATTCTCACAATCTTCACAACTATTCCCATTCCCATTTACCATCAAGGAAACCAAGAGGCTTGATAATTTGCCCAAACAGGATTAGAACCCAGAGAGTCTGAACTGAGAGTCATGACCTTTAAACACTGTACTAAACTGCCTCTAAAGTCTGTGAGCTCAGTAAAATCTTTTTTTACTTGGAGCCCAAGTCCATTCCCCTTGTGAGTTCATCTTTTACCCACTGAGCAAACCACTCTCAAATTCCTTCCATCTTCCCTCAGATGGAGATTTCAAGAACACATGCAGTCTTTTCCCTAATTATTGTTTACTTCAATTGCATGTGGCATTTCTCTTTGTAATATCACTGTCCTAAGAAAAGTGGGAGCATAATTGGGGCAAAAAGGAGTTGTGCCAGCATCAGTTTCAAACTAGCTGGATCTGCTTCATTTGGTTGAACTCCAAAATGAGTTCTTTTTTTTTTTTTTTTCCAATAGATTCTTTATTTTTAAAGAAGCTTCAGATTACATAAATGTTACATCGAAAGTATAGGAGATTCCCATATACCCCTCCTCCTCCCCCATTTCCCGCTATTAACAACATCTTTCATTAGTGTGGTACATTTGTTATGCTTGATGAACACATACTGAAGCATTGCTGCTAACCATGGTCTGTAGTTTAAATTATGGTTTACACCTTGCACCGCACAATTTCAAAATGAGTTCTTGACTCACTATTCTCGTTTCAAAAATGCAAATATTCTTCCATCTCTTTCTTCTTATCTCTTTCTCCCCATGTGATACAGAGAACACATCATCTCTGTATCATTTCTAGTACCATCACACATCGAACACTTCCAAACACACCTAAACCCAACTCAACCTACCAATTACATTTTATATGGTCATTCCTAACCAAATATATCACTGATCTCCCACACAATAGATTTCATGTCTAATCATCACTACCCAAATCTATGGGGGGAAAATATTAGCAGTGTTATCCCTGGGGGTGGGCTTATAAATAATTTTTACTTAAAAATTATCCCCAAGTCTAACAAGTGATATTTTAAATAAACAAATGGTTGAGTTTAAAATGGGAGATTCTCTTTTATTTCAAAAAATGGTGTGCTCATAAGTGGTAGTAAAAGGAGCCAGTAAGTGAATAATATCACATTTTTCAACACCTCAATAGGTTTATCTGTTTCCTTAGGAAGTTCTCTACTGCCTATTTCTATATAAGCTGACATGAGCCAATGAGCCTATAGGTCATAAAATCATCCATTACATACAGTTCACATGATCCAGTGGTAATACAATTAACAAATCTACAAGGTGAAAAGTAGTTTATCATGAATAATTCACAAATTTTATTTGGGCCAAAATTTTTGCAGCAACACCCAAGCTGCTATCTTGTAAATATAATAACTTTCTTGGAGAAAAAAAATCCTTCAAACTCATTGCAAAGAATATACAATGTCTGAAATAGACACAAATTAATTTTTTTGCATACAAAGCAGTCTTGTGTTTTTCTTGAGAAAATAATTGGCATATTAAAATTACAGCCATGACTCACTTTGACTGATCATGCATGAACCAAGTGAATGTGGATGCGTTCTGGCTTCATTAAGGAAATGCTTATTGTAAGAACTCTAGTGTGTAGAAGCAAAAGCCCTTACTCTTCTTTCGTATGACTAACTGCCTTGAACAAATGCTCCTTTATATAGGGAAAGTATTCACAAGGCATTGACTATACCTCCTCAGTTAAGTACCATGCATGGTGGTCCATGATGTGGCCAATATAATGGCCTATCAGGTCCAATTATGCCAAAGAATTCAACAGACCAAATGACAAATTATATAAATACATGAGTTAGCCATGAGATAATGAACCAGTGAGTCACCAAGAAGGGTTGCTCAAGAGTGGTTTCCATCTGGTACCTTAAGGAAAGCCAGGAACATCAGCCCTGAGCAATGGAAGGGCGGGAGGGGGGTTGGCTCTGCTTTGCTTGCCATCTGCAGATTAAATCCCAGAAGAGTTGGAAAATTCTCTCCACTTTTCAGCTTTTATATATCCCGAGAGTCACCTTTAATTAACAACAGCAGCAGCAAAAGTTACACACCCTCAACTATGCAGACCCATCTAGCTAATGCCCTTTCTTCTCACTTTCACTGCCAAGTTTCCAAGAAGAGCATTCCTGTTGGACAGTAAGGTTCATTTCATGTAGTCATTTTTCTGCTGCATCAAGTCAACCCAACCAAAATAAAAAATTCACTGTTTCATATTGCCAGGTAATGCTATGCATATGCTAGACATAGCTCAATATTACTCCATCCCAGTCTTTTACTCCAATCTTAATTCCAAATCCAAGTATAAGGACCTTTATTTTACTCATTTCCAGATTGCTGAAATGATTTACATGTTTGTGAAATTTTATGGTTTAGAAATAAAGATGTAACCGAGCTGAGAATAAGAATCCATACTGTGAACTCTCTCTCCCAACACTCCCATGATCTAAAGATACCAAATCAAATAAGGTTGGCATAACCAGGAAGTCTCTAAAAATAACTCAGAGAAGCTTCAAATGGAAAGAGGAATACATTCCATTGATAAGCAGCCAAAATCTATTAGCTGAAATTAAACGCGGATGCCTGCTATAATTTGAAAAGAGAGGCAGACCATTCAAGATTCACACGAATGTTCAGAGAGTGAGCAGACATGGCACGTGAAGGCCATTTCTGAGATGAGCAAGTGAGGTAAACACATGATTCCACATTACCTACTTGCCAGGCACTAGCTAATTCCAACCCAGCTCTAAACTTTACCCCAATCCCTAAACCGAATCTTTGCCATTCCCAGCTCTTAGGCAACACAACCCAAACCTTGACATGACTCCAAGGGACAATGATTAGGAAAAGCTTAAGGGCCAGTGAGGGGAAGAGACTTTCCATGGGAGGATATTTCAAAGCATTAACGGATGCTCCATCTCCTGACCAATGTGGTGTAGCTGCAGATTCTTCCCCACTTGCCTGCTGTACTATAGGGCACAGGTTACTAGCTAACGAGAATATGTAAGGCAGAGGGATAAGAAAGCATGGGAAGGAGAAAGTGGGCAAAGGGAACTCTACACCTTGGTGTTGGGGGATCGGATTGTGGAAGAGAAGCTCTGTTCCGCTTCCTGCCTGGACCATCTGGGGACTGCACCATTGCTTTGCTTCCCATTCCATCCTCCTCAGGGAGGGTGTTAGAGAAACGGCAGTGTGACACCCCACCATCTGCTCCCCTCTGGCTTCCTGTGAATCCGAGTGGTGTGCTGGATGACTCGGCAACTTATCATGACACCAAACCTGGTAGGACAGAGAGAGAGACAGAGAGAAAGAGAAAGAGGGCAAGCTGGTGTGTCTGCTCCTGGGATCACACAGTCAAGCAACAAAATATGTATTATTGCATCAAAAGATAATGTCGCATGTGCATTGATAGGAGCTGGGGGAAATAGTTACAGCTCCAAGACTGAGTGCAGCCAGGAACAGGAGTGAGAGAACACTCTGCCTCAGAAAGGCATGTGCACCATCCATCAGCCGCAAGAAGAGCACATCAGCCAACAAGTAGTAGACACAGGTCCAGCCCCTACTGATGCCTAATTTTGTATTGGAGCCATCTAGGCAGTGGGAGCTTTGAAGTCTGGTCTGTGCCTGGGACACAAATGTAAATGAACTTCAACTGACTTGAGCTATCACTGGATTGGTCAGGGACAAAATCAGGAATAGAAAAAGTCAAACTGTACCTAGGGAGATGGGGTGCAAGGTCATAAATGATTTCAGTTACAAAATCAAAGAACATTACATGCATGGCACACTTGGCTTTGAGACTGTAAATTTCATACACACTATGTTGGGTTTTTTTTAAATAACAAAAGCTAAAAGTTGAATTGTTTGTTCCTTAGACTTATTACAATGTCCCCAGGTTAAAAAAAATTATATGGATGCATGTCAAAAACAGCCATGTCACTGAGAAGGACTACTGATGCTTAATGTATATAGAAGTTTTAATTAAGTTGACTATAAAAGAGTGGAAATGGATAGAGTTGATTGTAACACATTATAGTGAGTAGCACATTCACATAAATGGGAATGTGGCTGGAAAGGGTAGTCTAGGGATGCAAATGTCAGTTGAAAGAAAGCTAGAAAATAATCTAGGGACTGAATAACACAATGAACCCGGAGGTGGATGAGAATTGTGGCTGACGGTACACATGCAAGAGTGTCCTTCTGTGAGCTAGAGTAGATGTACGTCACTATTGCAGGGTGGTGGGAATGTGGAGAAGCATGGGAAAAATACAATTGGTGTGACCTATGGACTGCGGTTAACAGCAATACCGTAATATTCTTGCATCAATGCCAAAGACGTACTGTGTTGATAATGGGGAGTATGGAAAAAGTGTGCCAAATGTACGCTATGGACCATGGTTGGTGGTAATAGTCTGACGATATTATCTCATAATCTGTAATAAATATTCCACCATGGTGGAATTCTACACATGTGCATGATTGTTTTATAAGTTCAAAACTTCTGTAATAAAAATATATTAAAAAACAATAGGGTGGGTTGGGGGGAAATACACCAAATGTAAGATAGGAACTATAGTTAGTAGTAAGATTTTGACAATATTCTTTCATAATGTGTAACAAATGTTTCACCACAATGCAAGGTGGTGTGGGGTGAGGTATGGGAGCCCTGTATGATGATATGCATGCTTGTTTTGTAAGGTCACAACTTTACTGTACACTTAATGTTTAGGTATGCTCATGTATGAATGATATACTTCAATAAAAAAAAAACAAAAAAAAACCACTGTAAGTTAGGATAATAAAATAAAGTTAGGATAATAAAATAAAAGCAAAGACAAAACCAAAACCACCCAGCCATGTCAAAAAGAGGCAGGCCCAGGACTCGAGGCTTACAGGGGCACTTTGAAAACAGATTGTCAAGTTCTTTTTTGCTACACCAAATAATAAAAAAAACATGAACAAAATAGGAAATATTGACAAAAATGATACCATTATCAAACAAAAGGCAAATACATTATGTAGTTTTGAAAACATATCCAGGAAATACAAAAGCCAGAAACATCTAAGAATCAGTTCAAATTGTCATAGCTAAAGCTTGGTTCAAAACAAACTTTATGGCTTAAGTACTTATAAAATTAAAAGGAAACATTGAAATTAAATTTAAGCATCTAAGTAATAAAAACAAAACAAAATGAACTGAAAGAAACAGAAGGGAGGAAATCTATAGAGAAAATAAAATGAAACATTAGAAAACAGAAAAAAAGCAGACATTATATGTAAAACTAAAACCAAATCTAAACAACTACCACATTAAAATTATGACAACAGTAAGTAATAAAAATGACTAGTTTAATTAAGAAAAACTGGGGAGAATGTGGAAACACAAAAAAGTAAATGTGGAAAGGGGAGAACTTAGCAATACAAAGAAAATTGAAGTATCATAAAGTAGAATATTTCTAAACACTTGAGAAATAAAAATGGAAATTTAGATTAAATTAACCTATTTTCCAAGAAAATAGTTACCAAAACCAATTCCAGAATAAATAGAAAATCTAAGAACTGCAGAAGAAATTAAGAGAGTTATCAAAAGAACTATCTCTCCAAGAAGCACCAGGCGCAGACAATTTCAAACTATCAAAACATAGATTATTCCAATATTATTTTAACTGTCTCAAGATATAAAGAATAAAAGTATTCAAATTATTATATATTAATCTTGATACCTAAATCTAACAAAATAATATAATAAACTACAATTTCATTTATAAATAGCAGTATCAAAATCCTAATGAAATATTAACAAATATAACTCAGAAGCAGGTTTAAAAATTTTTAGAATATAAGACCTCATAATCAAGTGATATTTATTCCAGAAATGCAAAAGTAGTTAAAAACTGGTAAATCAAAGATAATGTACTTTTTAACATTATATAAATCAACTGACATAAAACCTAAGATTATCTCATTAAATAAAGAAGAGCATTTGTGAAAATTCTACATTTCTTCCTAATTTAAAAGAAAAATCTTAGTATAATAAGAATAGATGGCATATGAGTTATGTTTATAGAATGGGTTATCATGTTTAAAGGTGAATAAGACAGGGGAAGCGGGTGTGGCTCAATCGATAGAGCTCCCATTTACCATGTGGGAGGCCCCGGGTTCGCTTCCCGGGGCCTCCTTGTGAGAGCAGGCCGGCCAGCGCGGCGTGGTGGGCTGATGCAGCAGGACCTCACAGCAAGGGGGAGATAAGCAGACACGGAAAAAACACACAGCGAATGGACACAGCAAACACAAGCAGCAAGGGGGGGATAAATAAATAAATAAATAAATCTTTAAAAAAAAAAGGTGAATAAGACAAAGATGCCATCAAAACTGTTATTTAACATCATTCTGGAAGTATCAGCCAAAGCAGTCAAGCAGGAAAAATATACTAAAGTGTATGTGTTGGAAATAAGTAGGTGAGATTAATATTATTTGCTCTCATATAAAAAACATACCTGGAATATTACAGCCAAAATAAAGTATAAACAATGAAAGAATTCAATACTAAATTAATATACAAAAATTAAGGGTTTCCTTATCAAAAAACTGTAACTTGCTTGAAAATAAATGGAAGGAAACGTACAAATTTATTCTATCACCCTAGAAGATAAAATACCTAGAAATAAACTTACCCAGAAAAATGTTAAGACCTATATTTTAAAACTTACAGCTACATTTAATTTTCCATTTAATTTTAGATCAAACATTTCATTTTAAACCAGCTCAAATGTTTTACTTTGTGCTACCACCTTCTCTCTTTACCTGGGTTGTCAGCTTTTTAGGGGTGAGGACTTTGTCTTGTGGATCTGTTATGCTCCCTGCGGTGTCTCATATGACATGCGATCTTTGGAGCTGATGCATGCTAAATAAGGTCCATATAAACAAAACCGATGAATCCACAACAGATTAATTATGCAGAGGAGCATAACAGACACGTAACCAATAGCATAGTGTTACAACTTCCAGTGATGCCCTCATTAGTACCCTCAGTTGCTCAACCAAAAGTTAAAAGTCATTAACAGTCTTCTGTTGAAGAAGCTCCCTGAGAGGAGACCAGCAGCCCAGCAGCCCAGCAGCCATGCCAGCAAACAGCCTGAGCTTTGGAGGCTCTACAAGTCAGGGGTCAGAGATGCTTGAAAATTTAGTCACTCGTCATGCATTCCCCTTCCCCCATCCTTCCAAGACAGGAACCAGCAAGAGAAGGCCCACTTTGACTTATAAAATCAGTGTTTTATGTGTGTGTGCATGTGTGTTTTGAGGTACCAGGGCTGGGGATTGAATCCAGGACTTCATATGTGGGAAGCCGGCGCTCAACCACTGAGCCACATTGGCTTCCCTGAGTTGGTTTTTACATTTGTTTTGCTTGTTGTTCATTTTTGTTTTTTCAGGAGGCACCAGGAACTGAACCCAGGACCTCCCATGTGGGAGCTCCCAGGTGGGAGCTCAACCGCTTGAGCCACAACCACTCCCTAAAATCAGTTTTGATAACTTTTACAGTGTTAATGTGGGAGGAATTTGGTTAAGAGTTCGGTCCTGGAGTCAGACAGACCTGCAACTGAATGCAGACTTTTCCACTTTTCCACTTATTAGCCTTGAACTTGGACAAGCTACACAATCTCTCTAAGCCTCAATCTTCTTTCCTTAAAGAGGAGGTGGCAACAGTACCTGCTTCACGATTCTATGAGATACAGAATGCATCACATTAAGCACAGTGCTGGTACACACTATATATTAACTTAGCGTTAGTGATAGTTACTATGCCATCGCTATTCTTTAGGAACACAATTGAGGGAGTGTGTCCAGTGAACTGAGAGGTTGAGCATGCCTCTAAAAGTTGGTGTCACTTTTAAATGTTTGCACTCAACTCTACCCCTCCCTAGCTATGTGAACTTGGGCAAGTTACCTAATCCCTCTGAAACAAAGTGTCTTCTGCTATAAAATGTGACAATGGCAGCAGCCTCATTTCAGGCTTTTTGGGTGATGAGGATGTGGATTAAATAAAATTATACATTTGAGGTGTTCAGCACACTGCCTGAGGAGACACTAAATAAATGGTAGCTACTACAGTTCCTGAGACAGAGGACATTTATAATAAGTAAGAAATGTGAGGCATGGCAATTATGTGTAGGGAAAATGATGGTGCCAGAGTAGAACACAAACTCCCAGCCATAAACTTGACCCATTTTCCAAAAGATGAGCTACTTAAGCGGTTTTGGACTTTCATTTTCACAATGAAAGAAACATGAGCAGTTAAAATTCTGCAGTAAGGTCAAAACCAACTGACTGTTCAGAAGAGGCACAACTATTTAGGATTTTGAAAATGGTCCTTTTATTACACAGAACCTCAAAACAGAGCATGCAACAGGTCTTGCATTTCTTTCTGTTGCCTGGACTCTTGCAGCTGCCCGGGGCCCTGTCCTTTCCCTGGGTCTTAGCTTCTGTGCCCTTCTATGGTAGTCAGCCAAAGGGGTGCTGAAGCAAAGTGCCAGAAGCCTGCTGGCTTTTATAAAGAGTGTTTATTTGGGATAAAAGTTTACAGTTACAAAGCCCTAAAGAGTCCAACTCAAGGTTGCTTTCTCACCCAAGTCAGTTGCCACGTGTTGAAGCAAGATGGTGGGTGATCTCTGCGAGGCTCCAGCCTTCCTCTCTCAGCTGTAGGCAGGCATAGGGCTTCTTTCCGGGCTCAGCTGCAAACTATCCGGCGAGTGGCTCATCTCTCTTCCCAAGCTGCAGGATCAAAGTTCTCTCCTCTGCCATGTCTATTGAGCTCTCTCTCTTCCCCGTGTTTTCTTCTGTGTGTCTTCTTGAGTGAGTGTCCATTTATATAGCCCACCCAGGGGGCGGGGACTCAAGCCTGAGTCACGCCTTACTGACGTGGTCGAATCAAAGCCCTAATGACAGCAAAATTTAATCAAAGACATCTCCGCTGAATCTAATACCATCAAAGGGGGTCACACCCAGAGGGAATAGATTCGTTTAGTTTACAAACATAATCCTTCTTTCTTGGAATTCATAAATAATATCAATCTGCTACCACTTCCTTCCACTGAATTCTTTCCCCCCCATCAATGTGACCAGAGGAGATTTCTCTTGCTTGCAACAACATATTCCTATTTGATCCAAATATCCTTCGGTGCACACTGATTTTCCCTTGTCTCCATGCGGGTCACTGTTCTGGGTACTTGATGTGCGTTAGCTGTTTTAAGCCTCACGTGTTCCCGTGAGGTAAGTGCCAGTAACATCCACATTCTACCGGTGAGGAAACCGAAGCATGTAAATTGCCCGAGTTCACCCAGTGACAAGCTGCAATGTGGGCATGTGAATAAGACAAGTCATCCAAGTCCCATGCCCGTAGGCACTGCCTTTCCCTAGTAGAAACCAAGGGAATGCCATTAGGCTTTTTCTGACGACATCTCTCAGCAGAGGATCAAGGGATAATTCCACAACACAGTTCGGAATGAGCAGTTTTGGGGAGAAGCAAAAGGATGTGGCAAAAAGCAAACAGTTACTAAGGGTCTGGCTTAAGCCAGGGATAGGTCCAAAGTGCTCAGGGGAAGGAAAAGATTTCCTACCTCTCATGCATCTCTAACTAAATCCTTTTCCTTTCTGCTGAGCATTTGAAAGATGCTGAGCAACAGAGTCCCAAGGTCTATATCCCAACTAGCACCAGAGATCAGTAGCAGAGTGAATACGAGAGCAGGTCACAGGGCCAGCCTGGTTAAAATCCCAAATCCACCGTTTCCTACCTGTGAGATCTGGGAAAGTGATGTAAGCTCCCTCATCTTCCATTTCCTCACTGGCATAAAATATGTAATTGATGAAATAGTATCTACCTTACAGGGCTGTTGTAAGAGTTAAATGAGAAATATTTTGAAAAAGTAAACACAGGTCCTGACAAACAGCAAATGCCTAATTAGTGTACATGATCTCTTGGGTGCACTGTTGTTACCTGTAGGGCAGAGATTTGGCAGTGTTGGTTAAATACAGAAGTGCTGCTTTAATGAGTCATGGAGCTTGGGGTAGGACTGACCCTGTTTAAAAGCTGAGGACAAGGGCATATTCCCGAAAGGACATCTTCCTCATCTCCCCTTAGAAGTGAATGGAGGATGCGTTGCCAGCCGGTCCAAAAGTCTCCCCAGAAAATAACCTTTGGTTGATTTACCCACGTGGACAGTTGGACTGTATCAGTCAGGGCTCTCCAGAGAAACAAATCCAACAGGCCGTATGTGTTCTCTATATATACATATGTAGAGATTTATTTAAAGAATTGGTTCACAGAACTGTGGGGGCTGGAAGTCCAAAATCCATAGGGCAGCTGGAAGGATGGAAACGCAGGAAAGGTAGATGGGGGAGACTTTTTCTTTCACTTAAGGTTCCTAATTGCTCAGAAAAATTCTAACAGAAACTGTCATTGTTTTGTAGTCCCCCAAAAAAGATTTTATATGTATGTGACTCTGTATTTCTGTTTGATGTGGCACTGCCAAATATATTCCTTTATGCTTTTCTTATACATTACTAGATCACCTGTTGTGTTCTTAGCTATAATGTGAACGAGTTTGGAGAAAAATATCTATTCCTCATACAGATGCGGTGGTGTTGAAGCAGAATTTCTTCTTTCTCTGGAAACCTCAGTTCTGAGGCACACCCACATTATGGGGGTTCATCTCCTTCACTTAAAGCCAGCAGCATCTGCAGAATAGTTCCACAGCAGCACCCAGGCTAATGTTTGACCGAACAACTGGACTCCAAGGCCTAGCCAGGTTGACACATAAATCCACCATCACATGGGCATGCTATATTTTGTAAGCATGGGTGCAGAAAAATCCTAAACTTGGTATAAGCAACAGTCACATTGGTCCTATAACAAGTAAAGCTCAGTAAAAGCATGACTAGAAGGTCCAAATTTGGATGGTTCTCTTTGGAAGAGTTCCTTTCTTCCAAAAGTAGCTAACTGCAGGTGTAAACCTGAATGAGGTGCCTTGTTTCATATTAAACATGTAGAGCTTAAAAGAGGGCAGGTAGAGGTGGGGTCATTTTCCAAACCAACTATTTGGGTTTTAAATGATTTCTCTCTAACCCTTCTTCCTGGCAAAAACTAGAATGGCTGGTAATGATAAAACCTTGTCATCTTCAGACATGAGAATGGGTATCTTTTATATTATCAAAGGACATGTACCCACTTATCCATATATTTATGTACTGTCACAAAATTGAATAAATTACCTATGTGACAGGGACCCCAGTAAGTGTAGGTGGAGCACAAGAATTAACTAGACATGTGGAGAAATCAGAACCCTCACACACTGCTGGTGAGAATGTAAAATGGTGCAGCCACTTTGGAAAACAGCCTGGCAGTTCCTCAAACAGTAGTTAAATGTGGAGCTAGAATATGACCCAGAAATTCCACTCTTAGGTATATACCCAAGAGCAATTAAAACCTATGTCTACACAAAAACTTGTACACAAATGTTCACAGCAGCATTATTCATAATAGCCCCAAACTGGAAACAACCCAAATGTCTATCAGCTGATGACGGGAGAAACAAAAGGTGGAATATTCGACAATAAAAAGAAATGAAGCGCTGAAAAGTGTTACAACGTGGATGAGCCTTGGAAGCATTATGCTGGATGAACGAAGGCAGTCATAAAAGACCACGTATTATATTATCCCATTTATGTGAAAAGCCCACAACAGGCAAATCTGTAGAGGCGGGAGGCAGATTAGAGGTTGCCGCGGCCAGGGGGTGGTGGGCAGCTGGTGGATAGGAGTGATGGTTAATGGGTTTCTTTTTGAGGTGAGGAAAAGTTTCTAAACTTAAACTGGTGATGGCGGCACACCATCACTATGAATATACTTAAAACCACTTAATTGTACACTCTAAATGGATGGATTTTATGGTATTTGAATTAATCTCAATAAAGAAGTTAAAAAAAGAATTAAGTGGGCAGTTTGGCTGAGGCTACAGAGGAAAATGTTAGCCTAAAAGTAGCTGTGGGGAAGAAGCACAGATGGGAAAATTCCAGGCCAATAAACTAGCACAGTGGTTCTCAATCGGAGGCAATTTTGTCCCGCAGGGGACGTTTGGTGATGTCTGGAGACATTTTTGGTTTGCACAAGGGGGAATGCTATGGGCATCTGGTGGGGAGAGGCCAAGGATGCTGCTAAATATCCTACAATGCAACAGAGACCCCTCCAGCCCAAAATGTCAGTAGCGCCAAGGCTGAGAACTGCTCTAGCTGAAAGGGGTCAGGTAAATAGCAGGAGCTACTTCAGGGGCTACAGAGGTTCTTTGCAAGCCCACCCACTGAAAAAGTCTGGGTTAGCAGTCCCAGATGCCATTGCCACTTAACGACATCACTGTTTCTGAGAATTTCCCAGTCTACCAACCCACAGCCTGATTCTTGGAGTTACTTGCCACTCAAGGTCTGGGGTGGCTGAAATTTGCTGTTGTCAGATTAGTTTCTGAGAGCTGGCAGTTCAGAAATAAACAGAAAATAGTATATTGTTAATTTATTCCAATAGGCATGTCCCATGTTTGGTGGATCTTTCATAAACTCTCAGGGTTGGAAGAAAAGTTTCTCGGTCATTTATTTCTAAAGACTTTCGAAAAGGAAATTTTTCTTAATTTACAAATAATCAGAATCCATTGTCTGTGTGTTATTTCAGAATCCAATTGCACAGGACCATAAAATATTCACAAAGTTGGAGAGAGGATTTTAAGCCATTATCAAGACTAGAAATAAAGTTGGTAGATTTATTTATTTATCTGATGGAAAATCTTTACAGAAGCCCATAAAAACATGTGGCAGCTCGAAGATTTCTCCTAGTATTTCTATGGATTCTTTAAAATATAACATAATGCCTTATAATCAAGCTTTATATTTAGACATTTAAAGACAAGTCAAGCAGCCAATCAATCAAGCAGGAAATTTGGGAAAAGGATATGATATCCTAAGATTGGGCACATAGCAGACCGAAGCAGATAATTCTCCTGGAACTTGAGACATTGCATGGGGCTCAGCTTGCATGCCAAATTTAAATAAGTTGCCTGGGGTTGGGATGTTTGGTTCATTCAATCCTGAGGGCATTAGGATCCCATTTTTTGTGTATAAAAGAAAAAGGTTGGAGTAAATTAGTGATTCCCCAAATCCATGGTGTTTGTTAAATGAAAGTCTCTATTCCCATGCTAAATTCCTAGAAAATCTGAGACCACCGCTCTGAAGTCAGACCCAGGCACTTGGGCTTCAAGTCCATGGGTGATTCTCATGTGCTCCCTGGTTTGGGAATAACTAGACATAGAGCTTTGCCTACAGACAGATCCAGGGCTGAGCACGGTGCACAGTAATTGTCCCCTACACTCTTTGTCCATGTAAATTATGAAGCAAAAAAAAAAAAAAATCTGCTAGGGAAGATGAGGGTCTGGCAAGAAGGGGTGCTAAGAGAGGGAGCAATTTGAGAGTGGTGGATGATGTTGCTATGGCAACCCCATCCTTTCTCAGTGTGAGTTCTGAAAGGCTGCCTGGGAGGTGGACTCCACCTCTGATGGAGTGCAGATCGCCTGTGCCATCAATTTGGAGATGAGGACTTGTGGATAGAGCAGGATAATTAAATAAAAGCACACCTGAATATTAACCATCGACAGCATTTCTCAGTAATCTTAGGTGTGGTGGTGTTTGATTCAGGGCCATGGCAGGTAAAGCAAATGGAGCACTGTTTTTTGTTTTGGTTCTTATTTTCCAGAGACTTCCCTGAGTTTGCTACCTTTATCTTTCCCCTCCCAGGCCCACCACCTCACAGAGGTTCATTGTATCTTTATTTGACACAAAAGGTTTTGATTGATTGGAGGAAACCAGCAGACACAACCTCATAGTTAAGCCCAGGAGAACAGACTTCTCTTTTCCTCTGAGTCAGTCCTTCTGTATTCTTCGCCATCTCCTCATGCTACTTGCAAGATGGTGTGAATGTCAGGGAGTGAGGAGGTCACCTTAGCTGTGGAATACTAAATATGGACAATGCATATCCATGGGAGAGCCTGGCAGATTCAGAGGCTGCTTTCTTGTGGATGGACCAGCAGTCCAGTGTTGGACTGGGAGGAGTTCTAGCTTCCCTACTAACCCAAAAAATCTAGTATCTTTTGGACCCTGCTGGACACCAGATGCTGCCCTCAGCATTTTATATGAATCACGTGTTTAGACCCCAGCACAACCCTCTGCTTTAGGTATTATTATTTATGCCATTTCACAGAGGAACTGAGGTCCGGAGAGTTTCTATTATTACTTGCCCAAGATCTCACTGCTAGGTAAGCGGTAGAGGAGGCCAGACCTTCCACTGTCAAAGCCTGTGCTCTTAGCTTGTGCTATTTCCTACTTAGCCACGTGGCTTTTCTTAAGTCTACATGAAAGGGCAGGGTTATATAAGGGCTTTTCCTGAGTAGGCTTGATATAAGTAAACTTGATATAAGTTTGGGAAATACCAGGTGAAAAAAAACTTGAATTTTTTACTACAAGACTTCTCAAAGTCTATTTTCTGGGCTAACATGTATTGAAAGAACATTTATCAATTTCCCACATTTATTTGACTTTGGGTCATGTGTTCCTCTCATCTTGAAACCCACTTTAGGAAATAGTATTAGAAGTCATGGTTCTTCCTCTCCCTCACCCACTCATTCTTCCCATGTTCTTATCATTGCAAAATTTTCTCTGTCCTTCTCCCTTCCTCCCTCCCTCCCTCTCTCCCTTCCTTCTTTCCTTCCTTCCTTCCTTTCTTCGCAAACCTATTCAGGTATAATTTACATACAATAATCTGTACATATTTGAAAGTGTACAATTTGATGAGTTTTTACAGATACATAAACCCATGAGGCCATCACTACAATCAAGATACCAAACTTTGCCATCACTCCCCAAAGTTTTCTCATACCCTGTTACAATCCCTCCCTCCCTTATCCCATCCCCAGGCAACCACTTGTCCCAGTTTTAAAGTGACTATTCTGACTCCTGACCAGGTTGAAGATCACCCCCTGGGATTGGTCAGATGGTATCTCAGTCACTTCAGCAGTCACGTGAGAAGCTTCTGTGTTGATCTAATCAATTTTCCAAAAAAAATTTTCTTTTTCCTTTCAATTTCACTATCACAAAATGGCATGCAACACAGACACTGCACCACCCATGTACAAGGAGTTGGTACGAGAGGCCTCATGCTGCCCATCACTGTGACAGTCCACCCAGCAGTGCTCGGGCCAGCAGGAGAGAAGTGAAGGGCTTTCATTCAGGGAACTAGGGAAGGCTCACCGCCACTAGAAATGCTAAGGCAATAGGAGGGAATTCACTGGGTTCTTCGAAAAGACGCTTGGCATTTCACAGACACTTAGGTGATGAGGATTAATTGTGGCTCTCTCCTTTGGTAGAGAAACAAGAAGTAGAGGATCTGTACCATTTTTGATGAGCTGTGAGGTCTGGAGAATATTATTCCATAATGAATTCAGGAATTATCTATTGCACTTCTACTATGGGAACAGCACTTGGCTAGATCTTGGAGAGGCAGAGATGGAAAAAAAACATAGTGCCAGCTATCAAGGAGTTAAGAGTCAATTGTCTTTGTACCATTATTTTCATCTCAGCATTTAGTTTTTAGCTTTGTAGGAAAAAGGAATAATAGGAGGTTTCATTTACCAAATTTTCTTTTGTGACAATCAAATATTTATAGATTGTTTACAGAAGTATCAGTTAAATATCTCCTCTTTTTTAAAAAGTGTGACAAAACCTATCCCTTAGAAAATGTTAGTGTTAAAAAATGTGTCTTACAAACAGACATCTGCACACTGATGTTCATAGCGGCATTATTCACGATTGCCAAAAGTTGGAAACGACCCAGGTGTCTATCAACTGATGAATGGATAAACAAACTGTGGTCTATTCACACGATGGAATATTATGCAGCTGTAAGAAGAAATGATGTCATGAAGCATATGACACCATGGATGAACCTTGAGGACATTATGTTGTGTGAAGCAAGCCAGACACAAAAGGACAAGTACTGGATGACTGCACTATTATGAACTAAATATCTTATGTAAACTCATGGAATTAATAATTAGAATCTAGGTCACCAGAAAATAGAAGGAGGGTAGATAATGGAAGGCTGAGGGTTAATCTCTGGAGAATTGGTTAAAAAAAAAAAAAAAAAGGTTGTTTGTAAATCTTTGGAAATGAATAGAACTGGTTAAAGTATATCACGGTGTTTGTAACTAGCAGTGCTACTGTATAGCTTTGACAGTGGATGAAAGAGAAAATCTAAGGTCATGCATATTACTAGAAGGAAAGCTAAAAACTATAGCATGGGACTGTATAGGATAGTAAAACCTCATGTAAAATATGAATTTGGGTGATATTGCATATATAAGACTGTTTTTACAAAATATAAATACAAGTATACTAGAGAGAAGGAAAAAGAATAGTAGCTATGTACAGCAGGGGAAGCACAGAGAGATTGTGAGGTGATGAGTTTTGGTTGTTTTTTGTTTATTATTATTATTATTGGAATACTGGAAGTGCTCTAAGAATGATTGAAGTGATGAATGCAATGATATGTGATTACACCAAATACCATTGATTGTACACTTTGGGTGGATTTATGCTTTATTAATATGTATCAATAAAATTGATTTGTTAAAAAATGTGCCTTGTTTTGATGTTGTATTGTAGCTTCAGCTTTTTCAACAGGCTTTAACATGAACAATTTCATTTCAATCCCCAGCTAACCTGGTGTGTGAGGTAGTGCATGTGTCATAATTCCAGTAGGATGTCAGAAAGGTCTCTAAAGGGTAGAGCAGGGGTTCTTAACAAGAGGCCCGTGAGCTTGAATTGAAATTCAAAAAAGAAACATATTCTGGTGGGGATGTATTGGTGCAGGTATGATATATTTATTAAATAATACACAGAATGGTGTGGCCTTAGCAAGGGATCTGTGGTTTCCACCTGACTGGCAAATGGGTCCATGGAACAAAAAAGGTTAAGAACCCCTGGGAAAATATTTTGCATGCCACTTGAAGAGCAGCACCTTGCATCTCCATATCTGTGAGGTGGCTTTGACTCTCCTCCGGACAAAGATTAATGACGTCTGCCCAGGATCCCACAGCAGGTAAATTCTAGAGGAAGGCAAGCATTTACTTTTGGAAAGGAGGCTAATATTGATATGGATTTGCTGTTACAGGATGGGATGGAATCAGAACATCCAAAGAACAGTGCCTGACACTCCAGTGGGCTTAAACCAACACTAAAGGAGAAAACTCCATGCTTGCAATGGAGGGAATCGATAAAGAAGCTACTGGAATGGCTGGCCACATTTCCCACCACGTTCCACCTGGAGCCTTCAGAGAGAAGAGAATAAGAGAGAGAGCTGGACATCCTGACTGCCCCGCCTGACTCTCAAGCTGACCAGAAGTCATGTTCAGCCATCTCCTAGTATTTGACTTTTAGGCACAGTACTGATAGCCAGAGCCCACAACCAGGGCCAGAGGGAATTCAAAAGAGGTGACTGTGCCATGAATTATCTGAGGCATTGGAGTAGGTGCCTCCTCAGAGTTCTAGTCCCAGATATTTCCAATTACCATCTTCATTAAATGATTCCTTAGCTTATTTATTCACTCACCTATTTTTTACTGTGTTCACTCATTCATTCATTCATTGAACCTCATCATTTTTGAAACCCCAAATAAACATAGCAAGCATAACTGTAGTCCTAACATAATGTATCAAGTTGCTTAATATTTGTAACCATTGGGGAATTTGATGTAATTATGAATTCCAAAAATTGGATCATGCCTGTAATCTGATCTGTTAATCTGGGCATGATTGAATTATGATTAGGGCGTTGACTGGGCCATGTCAGTCAGTAGGGCATTGAGCCCCACCCCCTGGTGGGTGGGGAATTGAATATAAAAGGCAAGGCAAAGAACAGAGTTGA